>JAGQDJ010000033.1:453095-630093 GCA_022885665.1 Triops longicaudatus
TTTTCTTGTGTGCAAGTAAGCTCAGTGGCAGCATAAAAGAAATAGTCCCCCCCCCCCCGAAAAATATTCCCAGCTACGCCTCTGACCTGAAGACTTAATTAGGGGAGCCCGACGTTCTGAAATAATTCCGAAAATTATTAAATAGAATCAAAGTCAAGGAATTTTGTATGAAATGTTTATTTATCAAGGCATTCGCTTATCACAGATATATGTTTTATAAATGAATTATTACTATACATTGTACTGGGGGGTGTTTCATGGTCCTGTGAGCAGTCAATCTTTTGAGATCACTGGGTCCACGTCGACTTGCTCGCAAACCAATTCTAATCTTTCTATTAACTTCGTCACATAGAGAAGCAGCTGGGGTTATGCTACTGCAACGAAAGGCACATGCGAATCCCTCATCTCACGAAAGACATTCAGTGAGAACTTGCCTAGCTAATTTCTCTCCAACGTTAAAATGTACAGGGCTCTACGAAAGGTGAGGAGATGCCAAAAAAAACTATCACAGCAGCGGCTCTGGAAGACCGTGATCATCTCGCTGAAGAGGGCCAACTTCAGGAAGCGCCTTTGAAGATTGCGTCGTCCAGGTTAAGCGATTTACCATGGGCGCCAAACTTTCTCTTGCTTGATGCTAACTGCGGTGTTATATTCAGTGTTCACCACATCAATTTGCATCTCTCCAGCTTCAGAAGGGGAGGGTGAACTTGCGTTATCTCGGCCGCTACCGTATCCAGATGAAACCGGGGATTCTGGGCGCCAATTGTAGGCGAATTTGTTGGTGCTGCCACAATCAGATACCGGAGATTCAGGAGGGCTGTAGAACGATGCTCCATTGCGGGGTGCTTGACAAATGACGGGAGTAGGAGCACCAACAATAGCTTGTTCGTTGCGCTGACGGTCCATGTTGCTCAACGAGTGTCCCAAGTGAGTCATAAGGCGAGTTCCAAGGGCTACGTCGACACCGCGAGTGGCTGCTAAGCATACGGAAACTTCTTTGGCGCATTGAGTAAATCCAGCACGGAATCGATCAGAAGCGGTAACTGGATTCGCAGCCAAGCGGCTTTCGCGGCGAAGTTTGTGCAAATGACGAACAGTAAGTTCAAGGACGTCGGCTTTTTCTAACTTTGCCAAATTTTCGCCTTCGGAGGCCAGAGCGCTGCTCATTAGTTCTTTCAATTCATCCAAACAACGGTTAATCCGAGCACGGCGTTGACGTTCAAGCAAGGGTTTCGTAACCTATTATAAATAAAAATTCATTAGATTTTCATTCTCATTTTCATGGCTGAAATGAAGGACTCACCTTCTTGTATTGAACGGTCCGCGACATGGGAGTTTCGTAATTGGTTGCATCAACAGGCACATGCGACACTGTAGTAGGAGCCATGGTGATAAATACACGTGTACTTTAAACTTGCTGCACTAAATATGGTTGATCACAAGCTTTGCGAGCTACTGCTCCGTTCGAAGTCGAGGAGGCGAATGGATACCATCACTAGCATCGACCCTGCTTAAATAGGGTGGCGGCAAGGCGCTTGGCCCGCGAATGGCATAAGCCATGCCGTTAAGGGAAGGGACTAGCGCTTTTCCTACCCACCCTAAACTCCCCCATGAAAACTTCCTCTTCATTCCTTCACATCTAGGACCCTAACACTTGGTCCACGGGGCTATCTACAGGCTTTAGCATAGCGTGGGAACGGACCTCGGTTAAGACTCCCAAGCACAGCACACGCTCGACCACCTGTCTCCCTAGGGCACTCGGCTGCACGCCAGTCAAGATGAGTCAAATGGGCATGGGAATGCAAAGGATACATAGGAGTCACGCGTGTGTGCGTACGCTGGCTCGTTACTCGACCTCAGCGAAGCTACTCATAAGGGCACTTGTATAATAGAAGTACGAACACCTTAGCCCTTTTCTGCAAAGCTATCTTTGAATCCCAAACAAAAGGGTAAAAACTTGTACAAGCCATTTGTAAAACTGCGGGTACCGTCTTCATGCAACAGTGTCACTTAAGCAATCCTTATTATCTTGCACAGCATAAAGCATCTGTTATGTACAGACGTAGTGATACAAAAATGCAATTACGAGTAGAATGCAACTTGCGAGGAGTCCTTTATGAGCCAAAACTTTTCTAACTTTTTTTGCTTATATTATTTTTATTGCTTTCTTATTCCACTAATTAGATATCAGCATGTACCCTTCCAGGTAAATTTGTATAAAAACACAGGATTAGGTCATATGTTGTCAAAAGTCTAGGAATGTTTTACGATTGGGTGACCCTGCGGAGGGTCGTATTTACTGTCTTCTATGTACCTTGATTTTGAACTTGCCACCTGCGGTAAGTTCACACGGTCCTTTACCGGAAACCGCAGGCTAAAGGGAGGCGCGCTGGATTGCTTTGGTTGTATACTTAACAGGTCCTTTGTAGCTAAAATTTCAAAAAAGGCCTGCAAATGAAGGATATTTCTCTTATAAGCAAGCTACAAATGTAGCATATAATATCAAGTAGTTATCAATCGTTGCCAGCTAATACTGCATGAATAAGAGACAAAGGAATGATTAGTGCTTATCAGCAAAAAAAGGAACAAGAACCACATCTGCGGCTATTCAGCGAGATCGAGATCCTTTTTCCGCATGCATGCCAACATGGGCTCGTTCCCATGCTCCTTTATGATTATTTTGCCTTGAGGCTCTCGAAAGGGGCTCGTGTTGAGCACGCGGTGGAAGCTCGGACCGTGGGAACGCCGAGCGTTTCATTAGCATGGCTATGGGCGCCAAGTGGCCTGTGCCATGTGTTGACCGAAATGGAAAACGAAGGAATGCTACCTTCCCCCTAGTCACGTAACGTAATAACTGGTGGGAAAGTAGCGGGGAAGTCATGCTTGTATGTACTACAATGGAATAGTTTGCTTCTTTCTCTTATTTCTCTCACTAATTATATAACCTACACCCAAGAAAGGGAAGTCAAGATTATCACAAATAATTTGAAATAATACCCAGGACCGTGCATGGCACGCTGCTTTAGAAAGACGTAAGCTCCTTTTTTTACCACTTAGGTACCCTATAGAACGTAATGGAGCACTTGTCAGGGTAACTTGGTTGTGTATTCTATTTTACAAGGCTTGTCTGGCTCTTCGAAATCTTAATATTAAACAGTCCCAGGCCTTTTGCGGACTAAATATTCATCCCTGAACTGTGATATCGTATATCGGCGTTGAAATTAGTCCATCGACGTAAGAAAAGAAATAGTGTGTTGGTCTAAATGACTATGCGGTGGTGGATCATACTAGATTAGTTTGTTTATATTTCAATTGGGTCTTTAGAATTTCGAACATTTTTAATGCTTAAGACGATTTGCAAGATGCGTGGGAACAGTTCACGAAAAATGTTTCCACCTGACGTGAGCACAAAGGACTGCATCAGTTTCTTTATCGTCTACCTGCTTTCATTAGAACGAAATGAGACACATGCACAGAATCTCCCGTTATGCTAATCCGGACAAGTATGTGCTTGCCTAAACTGGTTGGCATGCTTGTTCAGTGACAATCGCAGTCGAAGAGCTTCACACCTGCTAGTCCTCGTCCTTATTGGGCTTGGAGAACGCATAACCTCAGCTAAGATGTTGTACGAAACTTGGCAGTGCTTCCCCACCAGATGTTTTCCCACGCTACCCCTTCTGCCTTGCTTGGTTTGCTACGCAATTTGCCTTGAACGGCAAAGGCAAACGAGGGTCATCCAGTTTCACGAAACATGCAGGCTTGATAGCGTAATTAAAAATAAACGGAATATGTACATAGGAATCAATAATGTGTAATACACCTATTGACCGCACTGAAAATGTAGCCTAATTTGTAAAATACTGAATACAGAAGAGTTACTGCTTTCCAAGCAGCAAAGGACGGTGGAAAAACAGCAAAGAAACGTCATATATTTCTTTCAAGACAAACTTTGTTAAAGGTAGGTCGTTTAATACTTGACCTGCTCTTAAAGGGTCATTCAATGGACAGCTCTTTTTACCAATTAAGACGGGAAGAATTCAAAATAGCGTCCGAGATGGTACGATGGCTTTCCCACCAATTTTAGCATACCTGTATGCCAGATGGTACCCATGAATGAGTTTTAAATATGTACGTCATCGTAATGGCATATCATCTACAAGGGAGCTGGTATACCACACAGCGATCCATTGAGCCCTTGTCCCGCGCATCAAGAGTTTACGTTTCGCAGAAAAAAAAAAGTTGTAAGTTCTGGTACTATGAGAAAGCTTAAATTAAAGAAAATGTATCCTACGTTACTAAAAGTATACTTTCATGTCATGTTAAAACTTTGTGACTGCACGAAAAACTAGCTGATAACTCACGAAATATTTTTCTCAAGGTCGAATATTAGTGTGAAGTAATAAATCTGGAACAAAATAAGAACTAGTAAAACTGAAATTAAATCACTGTGCCTTACCTTAGAGAAATAGACAACATGAAGCACGTTGGCTGAAGCACTATTTTAACAAGGTAATGCACAAAGTGCAAGGGTAATTAAAGCTAATGGATTAGATCTTAGTTCCGACCATGCTTCCCGCTTTTCCTCGCATTCCATTCCATTGGAAAAAGCCTACCTCCATAGTTGTTCTATCGAATTAGCGTGCTTCCGTTATGGTTATATACCACTGCATGCAAAAGCTTTCTTACAGAGTTGATTGTAAGGTGAATGAGGGGAAGTTATCAAGAGGGGTCTAAAGCCAAAGGAATGCCCAATGACCACCTGACGCTCTGCTTCTCTGATTCACCCTAGCCAAAAAGCCCGCGCAGGATTCCTTACGTAAAAGACACTGCCGTTTTTTAGGTAGGTTGTAAAACCACAAAGGCTGAAGAAAAATCTTTCGGTCATTACGACCAGCGGTCAACAAGGAATGCGCCCAAAGGCACAGGATTTACGCGGCAAGAGTGTCTTTTTTTTACTAAGCTTCACTAACCTGGAATCCGATAAGCTAACAGTGGTTTTGACTGTTTCGTGTCTTTAGTCTGGTTATTGTGCTTTGCGCGTTAGTTATTGACAAATATAGATGTAAAGGCTGATAAAGCATGCAGCTGCATCGAAGGAATGCCGACCCGGATTATTGTGATCGCGACGATAAACTTCATACAGATAAGAAGCTCCCCTTAATTTGAAAGACGAAGTAGTAGATCTCGTTTCGTTTTGACAGTATCGTTACTAGCTTTCACTGAGCTTAACCAATTTACGTGCCATTCCGTATAAACAAAATTTGACTGGCTCATTAACACTGACTGATTAACGGGAAAGCTAAAAAGACATCAGTGCAAAGTCGACGTTCTCAAATGTTGAGTTTTTGGCGCGAACGGCGGTGTTCTCATGTTAGTAACGATTAGAACTGTATGCTCTGCTCCGTGCCAAAATAAAGATATAAACACCTGTAAACTTCCTGACATAAACAATTAACGTAAAGGGATACAAAATCCGATTATTTAAAACTATGAGATCGTACTTTATTTACATGTACCACATTATTGGAAGACGTAATTCATGATATGCAAGCTCAGAGAACTTGGTCATACATCACAGGAAGCTTTTCAACATACAAAAATAATCACAGTTTCCATCATATTTCTCCACTGGCAATGGGGATTGTTTCATGCAATTCAGGTAAATTACAATGGCATTTGCTGTTCAGCTTGCTGGTGGGAAGAATAGCAGTGCGGGTGGACAGTGTAATCGCGCCAGCAAATGTCTTGCTCGGTGGTAGGATGGAAGCTGCCGCTGTACGTCCATACGGTGCTGGGAACGGGATATTCAAAATGCGATTCGTTCGATGAAATTGAAGCTGGGGAAGACAACGCAGAAGAAGGTGTCATAACAGGAATCACGGTGATACGGCCCTCAATTTTCAGGTTAAACGCAGAATAGGCAGCATTGGCAGGCTGAGAGAGAACCGCCTGAGTGCACTCCTGAATCAACAACTCTTGGATTTTGGCTTCGATAGCTTCATTAGCCACATTTTCATCCAACTCGGAACGACACCAAACTGGAATGGGCACCATAGTTTCCAATTCGGGTTCAACACGCTCAGCTTCCTTGTAGTACGACTTGTTGCGTTTGAAGAGCAATGAGGCCAAAGGCTTTGCCCACTGTAAACAAAAGTTAAAAATAAAGATTTAGGAACTTCGGTTTCCCATAATGACAAATAAAGTTTGTTAATTTACCTTGCGAGCAACGTGGCGCAATTTGGACAAGATAACTTGTTTCTTGGAGATTTCGTTGGTCATGTTGATATAACACTGTTATGGTTTGAACTTAGGTTTAAAACGCGGTTGAGGTCTTGCCGTACACTTTCGCTCGACGCACTGAATCCAAATGATACCGTGGTGGTTAGGTCTCTGGTCCTTATAATGGTGTGCGGTCTAACGAGCTTCCGCAGCGTGCCTTCCAGCCAATGGGAGCGCAGCGTTAGGGCTTGTAAATGGCGGGCCACGTGTGTGACGTACGCGGCAGGTGCCAGACACAAGCTAGCCTCAGGCTCCTCTAGTAGTGGATGTGAAACCTTTCTCAGCCCGTTCCCACGCTAAGCGAAAGAGCCTCCCTCGCTTCAGAACCAAACCCCTATGTTTGGCTATACAATAAGAGGGGAGCGCGTTTACGCGCCCCTTTTCTTTTCTGGTCGCGTTTTAACCTCTTGTCTCGTATTCACCTTGTCTGAGCCTGTTGACGCGCCTACGTAAATGTGCGAGTGATCAAGTTCGCTTAGCCAAGGACTTTTCAAACATTCAAGACATACTTGGCAAGACAGAAACAATTGCAGCCCTTTCAGTATAGTCAACAGTAAGGCCGTACTCAGAACTAGTTAACCGGGAGGATGGAAAAGCCAATTAGGTGTGCTCCTCATATGACATAAACGTACAAGTGCGATCAGCGCGACAACCCAAGCGATGGTCAGAGTTCTTCAATTACTCGGACTCGGATTCCTCGTACCGTGAGAAAACCACCACGGTTATCGCGGACACGGAATAGACGCCAGATGGTGGACGTCAAAGATGGGATTTAATGGGACCCTCATTTTTCCCTTTTTAGCTAGGGTGTTCCGTACACTGAAAATATAGATAAGGGGTGAGCCAAAAAGAAGCCAAAGGTCTATTTCTTTAAGGAGAGGCTTTCATGGAAATCTCGGCGTCTTCGAGAGGGGGTGAGAATGGGCGACCAAAGAAAACCCTCTCTTTACAGGGAAAAAGGACTAGAAAAGCGCAGTGTTAAAGATTTCAAGGAATGGTTTTCCTATTCAGCCAACAATTGCCTTTTAGACATATATCTACCGTACAGTTCGAAGCTGTACAAAAACTTCTCAGCGTGATACAGAAAAA
The DNA here is from genome assembly GCA_022885665.1 of Triops longicaudatus. NCBI lineage: Eukaryota > Metazoa > Arthropoda > Branchiopoda > Notostraca > Triopsidae > Triops > Triops longicaudatus. The sequence goes on from JAGQDJ010000033.1 coordinate 460,464, forward strand.
TATAACTTTTCTCACCATCACTCGTGTAACACCATGTAATAGATATCACAAATTATACTGTATTATATAAGACATCTTATTACACTAGTGTTGGTGAGAAAAGTTCTAATATAATATAATATATCTAATATAATATAATATAATATAATATAATATAATATAATATAATATAATATAATATAATATAATATAATATAATATAATATAATATAATATAATATAATATAATATAATATAATATAATATAACACAATAATTTGGAAAAAAAATAAAAATATAACAAACCCTTGTTTACCTTTTGAAGGCGCATGGGTTTTCAGGTTAAAAAGTCGTCGGTTTATCGCGAAGGGCAAAGGGCCTGAAATAGTACTCAGGCCATTCCCTCTTTTACGCTCGAATGCTTTTATGTCCCTCGTTTTGTAGACCCCCTGAAGTCGTCAATGCTTGGGGTTTGCAAGTGGGTTTCCACAAATCGCCATCCCACACCTCGCCCAGTGACTCCTTTTAAAGCACAAAAACTTTCTTACAATTCCGTCCATAAAGGCCATCGTTTGATAAAGCTTAGCATGAGGTTCGTACAGCGTTGACCGATTTGACTTTGTATCGCGCCTATAAAAAGGTGCAGAATTTCAAGAAAGAAGGCAGTCCTCACTCTTTAGAAAAGTTGCATGGGCATTTTGCTGCTATTGAACGCCATCAACCACCCTCGCCGTTGGCAGACCGGTGCGTAATGGGAAATTAGTGGAACTGCAGAACCTAAAGAGATGCAATGAAGCGAATTTCCAATGCTAGAAAAAGATTGCTTTCAGATTCCTATAACTTGGTGGCAGTAGGGTCTGTGGCATAACGAAATGAGTAATCGAGCTAGAATGTTCCGAATCTAACCCGAGTAATCGAGCGAGCGAAGAAACACACCTCATTCTAGTATAATAGGCGATAGACACTGTTCCATACGAGCTTGAAACTGGTCTGCGAAGTCACGATTTACTCCACAATCTTTTTAAAGAGGTCGTATAAACTCGGGCTACCTTTTAGGTCCCACATCCGTGACTAGCACTGCTTCTCTAAAGTTAATAATTATAACAACAATAGGATCTAGATCTAAGCACTCAGCTTACTGCATCACATTATTCCCCGCGAGTGTACGACATGATTTATGTCCTCCGAATGAAAGCCGTTTCGAAACGTCTATTTAGCCATGGGCTGCAGCATATTAAAACAAATTTGATACCGAAAAGCGGCAAAGATGCTTAATGTTGAGACCAAATGTAACACAACACATGCTCGTTTGCTACAAGTTAACAAGTTGTCCTAGTAGAGCCAAGAAGGCAAGAAAAACGGTTCGCAAGTCTCCAGAATCTTTCTTGGAGTCGCACTGCGATTTCTCGCACCAGATGCCGAAGAAAAGAGTTTGCGAGTCGCACTTAAGTGAAAATTATGCAAACCTGTGAGTGTGCATATACCGTACTCAAATACACAAGCATACTATAAAACCTTTTTCAACTCACTACCCGAAAAATATATCCATGTCTTAATACACATACTTGCTTCTAAAAATGAACGCGTATCCTTCACTAAGCGAAGCATTTACTTTTATAATCAGGTTAAAGTTATCGCAATTATGTGCCGTTCACCAGCAGTTATCTATGGCTAGAAGATGTTTTTGAAAATGAGCCATTATCTTGCAGGATAAAAATATAGCTTCTGTTTGTAGCTGGAGTGATTAAATAACCGTTGTTCCACTGTATGAGGATAATGTTGTGTAAGAGGGCACACAAGGAGCCAAGCCAGAGGCGAAGCAACTCTACTTCTAAGAAGCTATCATTACGCAGGAGGGCTATTCCGAATGAGTTCTGTAATTTTTAGAGAAAATGGGGCTAACCGAAGTCTTACTGAGGCGGATAGAAAAATGGTTTAGTGAACTGTGGGGTTAGGAGGCATTATGCGACCCACAGACTTAGTTGAAGGGGTCCATTTAGCTTAACTCTTGTCCTGCTTGGTAGCCAACTACGACAATATTTCTTTAACCACAGGTTGTGTCCTTCAACTTATTTCGAAAAAGCCCATGACGATAAATCTGTCCATCTAGTTTCAAAAAGCTATTACCGTAAAGTCCGCTCAGTTTAACACGTTATAATGTTAAATGGTGTCTCCGCACACCTCATTCGCTCTTCAATATAGAGTTAAGAAACCTAAGAATATATAGAATCTATCAATACAATACCCTTTAGAAGCTGGGTAGGAATGGTGTGCTTCGCATAGAAGTGAAGAAACTTGTCTCCATCACTGCTCCTTGACTTCGAAAGCTGTATTGAGTTTTGGAGCACAATATGCCATATTGTGGCAGGTTTACGCGTCACTAACGCCTGAATTTCGCTTCATTTGCTCGCCTGTCCTTTGGTCGTCCTAACCTACAATACCAATGCGTAGCAAGGTATACGCATTGTCCGGGCAAACAAAAAGGTAAAATTGAGAGAAATGCGACAAAAAGGGAAGAAAACGTCTCATTGAAACATGCGTTTGCCTATTGGCACCTCAAAACCTCAGGTTTCCCACCGAAGCGAAGAGGTTTGAAACCTTTTCGGACAAAACGGCGCTGCTTGCCTACCTTGCGGTGATGGTGGTCCCAATAAATTACACCCTTTCATGACTTCGCAATTGACGAGCAAGTTAATGATCCACAGGTCATTATATGAAAAGATCTCAATAAATATAATTTCTGCTTGGCAATTTAGCCAAAGTAAATGCTGAGTTTTACAATTGGCCACCATTCACTTACATGTACTATAGATTTAATTTCTGTGACAACTTAATTATTACTGCAACTGTGAAAAGAATAACAGAATCAAATATTCAAACTTTGTGAGTAGTACAAATATTGCTCTACAACACAAAATCCTTCTTAAATATCTCATATGTGGTGTACCGACCTTAAGAAACGATTGTTTCTAATATTTCGCACACATTTAATGTTCAGGTGAACGAGAAATTAGTTAACTCTCACCAAAGGAATTCACGAATTACGTCAGCTCCTATGACAACTTTTCTCATATTACAGATGATTTTGCTTTGGTTTCCTTCAGAATTCAGCCTCTATTTACGGGTGTTATGAGTTTATCACTTATAATGGTTTCACTAAGGTAATTTACATTCAGTTATAACAAACCCACAAAAAACTCCAACTCCTGCTATTACCCCGAAAGGTGTCTACAATTGTATTTACTAAACTTTAAATTTTCTAATATACTTCAACCGCGACCTTTCTTTCAATTTTAACAACTACTCGACTTTCTCAACCACTATGTTGTACGTTTGATAAAAGCTGAGCGCGTCCTTATTTCTATGCATGGCTGTTTGTAAGAAATACACTGAAATTTTCGCCAGTTATCACTTTAGTATGGAGACATGTTCTTTTACGTGACCTCTAAGAACCCACCCGTATGAAAAGCCATTATACAACCCTAATTTAAGACCGATTCCAGCACCCGTGTCTTGTTCACGACAGTCCGCTAGATGACGAGAGTAAAAGCTGAATGCTGGAACTAATTCCCATACCACAAGCCGTGAAATCCAATCTCACGACACTCTCTCCCTTTAGAAGAAATGGGTAAACTTTTTTCTCTGTTCGGGTGGGGGGAGAAGTCTAACAGAAAAGGGCGACACCACCATTTGTCTTGCTAAGACAGCTTCAACTCAATTGGGAACACGTGCGAGGGTCAGACCTTGGTATCCTCGTATATAACTCGGTACTGAAAAGTCCACCGAGACGAAGTGCTTAGTGGTGGTCGTTTCACTCTAAACTTAAGCAGAACACCATTTCAACCTTTAACCTCCTCTGTTGAACAGAATCCATAGAAAAGTCTTCCCAGCGTAGACGGATCATGTTTCTGCAAATATGCGTCGTTTCAACCCCTTAAACAGCCAGTTGAAAGTGTATACGCTCAGAATCTCTGGGGTAGGGTAATCTGATCAGAATACATTTTAAGCTGTGAACCGTACATACATAGCGTCTTCGACAAACCTTTGAGGTAGTAATAAGTTTCTGAAATTCGGTTCAGACCAAAGAACAAAACAGTTTAAGCTAGTAAACAGGACAAAACATCAAGTTGAACAAATACATCAACAGTAAAAAGGGAAGCCTTCTGTTCTCTTTGCGTCAGCTACTTTTTAACAAGTGCAATCAAAACAATAGATAGGGCAGAATTTACAAAGAAAACGAGGACAACTTTCTATAATTTTTACGCAACAACATAGGGGGGCAAGCTAGTCCACGTTAAGTACGTAAAACTACAACACTACGTCTTTGTCGCCCACTTTGCGTGCTTGAGAATTAGTCTCATTGTTACTACAATAGCTTTGCGAAAGTTTTGCAGAATAATGACTACACTTACTTTATAATTACTGTATAGAAATAATTACAGTTCATGAAGATTTTTTTTGCAAGAGTTGGTTTAACTTGCTGTTGAACTATGTTGCAAATCAGGGGTCGGCAACCTTTCCCCCCTTCATGGGCCATTAAAAGCCTTGTGAGGTAGCTGCGGACCGGATCTAGACGTATAAGGTGAATGCGGGCCGGACTAACCAGTTGAAATGCTTTATTGGGTATTATTTAAGCAGAAAATAAAGACTTACAAAGAATCCCTTTTCAATTAAAATTGCACTTAACTTGTAAAAAATAAAACTTTTGTACCCCAAATTTGCTTTTGTACGAAAAATGTAATTCTCTGTCCGAGCACCGCGGGTCGGATAAATTGCGTACGCGGGCAGGTTCCAGCACGCGGTCCATAGGTTACCCACCACTGTTGTAAATGTAAGCAATTTAGAAGTTTTTGTTAAGTGTCTGTTCGTGAAATCTCAACTTTCCTTGAAAAAAAAATGAACAATTACGTTGTTTTGTATTGTACTGCAACTGAATGCTTCAAAAAGCTGTGACCAACTTTAAAATATCTGCCCTGGGTGAGACTCGAACTCACGACCTTGAGATTATGAGACTCACGCGCTGCCTACTGCGCTACCAAGGCTTATGAAAAGCGAAGAAATGAATTTAAAACTAATTCGTACCCAAGGAATTTCGAAGAAATAATATTGCTTGCTAGTCCTAAGGCTATTTTGAAGAACAATACAAAACTAGAATCACCGCATCACTGTCTTAGGCTTACGAATGTAACCACAACGAGCGAAACACGCCGCATGGAAAAACAATTTGCCCTGGGTGAGGCTCGAACTCACGACCTTGAGATTATGAGACTCACGCGCTGCCTACTGCGCTACCAAGGCTTGTGCAAAGCGAAAAAGCGAATTTAAAACTAATTCGTACCCAAGAAATTTCAAAGAAACAATATTGCTTACTAGTCCTAAGGCTACATTGAAGAACAATACGAAACTAGAATCACCGCATCACTGTCCTAGGCTTACGAATGTAACTCAAGTAACGACAACGGGCGAAACACACGCCGCATGGAAAAACAATCTGCCCTGGGTGAGGCTCGAACTCACGACCTTGAGATTATGAGACTCACGCGCTGCCTACTGCGCTACCAAGGCTTGCTCAGCAATACTCCTCATAGGAGACATATTCTAAGAACCTCATTACATGAGAAAGGCACCTCTCTGTTAAAGAAGGCTAGCGAAGTTTTCTTAATTATGTCAACCTAATTTCGTGAGTAGATTTTGCGTCACTTTGCAAATCTTTGTATTCTGCATCAACCGTAGCTATTACTTTTTAAAACTCTTCCTGTAAAACCAATAAACTTATTTGTCCTTCCGTCACTCTCCATTTTTACTTATCAGTTGACCTCGTTCCTTCCAAGTCCTTTATACCTGCACACTTTCTAGATGAGTGCTTTCTTAATAGTATATTATCCAAAATGTGTTGAAAGTCATTCGAACTATATGGTAACGGAGACCATTTCAAGAAAAAAGTAGTTGAATACATAAATCTCAGATCGGATCTGCGAAGATCGTAAATATGAAAGAAATTAAGTGATAAAATAGAGCTGGTCTTACCAGAAAACTTAGTCGCACTTCTTCTTGTACACAGTAAAACTTCTAGTTGTAGATATCTTATTTACCTTGGGTAACAAGGGCTTTCTTATCGGCGATTTTGGGTTCAAGACGAAAACTGTTGAGGAGCTATGTCTTAACTATTACAGCTCCCATAAGAGCTCACGTAATTTGTTGTAAACCTGGGAGCGTTTTACGTTCCTTGCCTTCGAACGCGTGACTGGCGCGAGAACTTTGTTCGCTTACAATGCCAACGAAATCAGAATGACCATTAAGTTGCCGAGTACAACGAAAACTTGTTAGCTTTAACCAGATTAGATTTTATTTCCTTTTTATGGCTGTTTGTGCACATGTTAATAGTGAAAAAACTGGGTCTTGACCTAAGCATGTACACCAAAAGGCTATAATCTCTCCCCATACAAGAGTTGTTGATGTTAGCTTTTTAAGTGGGCTCAAGAGCGAGCGTGGGAGAATACTAAAGACGTGGTAATGTGCCGGCCTTCCAGCAGGGTCTGGATAGAAGCAGGCAAACCAGTCAGTCGTTGCCGTCAACATATGGAGCGCTTGACAGCTTAAAGTTACGATGCGCACACTAATTTTAACTTACTTTTAGACGTTGCTACCATTCGTTGACAACACAGATGGACCAAGCGAGTCCTGAATAGAAAGTGTTCAACGACTTTGGCGCCAAAATGTCACTGAAATTCCAAACCGGCGTCTCGTTTTTCCACCTTTAGCGAAGAGCGTAACTGTGTCTGCCTAGCCGAAGTATCGAATTGCTAACTGAAGAATAATTTCCTTGGCTAGCAAAACATTAACCAATTGCTGGGATAGTGTAACTTCTAAGACCCAAATTGACTACATAATTTACCTTCGTGTGCAGCTACGGAAACCAAAGCGTAAAGCTATTCAGGGATGATACAGTGTTGAGGGACGAGGACGAATAAGAAATAAGTATAGAAGATCTTGAGAAAGCAGCTGCTCGTAGAAAAAGAGCCCTTGATATATAACATGACATTTTATACAGAAACTTTCACTGCGCACCCTTCCACCCTCGTCAACACAAGTTATATAGTAGTATGAGGGTGGGAAAAGAAAAGAGCAAGCTCAGAGTGTGGGCATTGTAGGGATGTAAGATAATGCCTAACAACGCACCAATACTGTTGCTGGTATCTGTTAACACCAGACACCCTAAAAAACAACGTGCAGTAATAATACCCAGTAACTGGCTTTAAAAGGGAAAAGATGCTTCCTTACAGCTCCTACTTTCTTTTTTAACACAAAACACATGTTCAACGCTTTCTTGGCAAAAGATTAGTGTGAGTAAGGTTGCTTACGTTACTTGATTAGTTGATTTATATAGTGGAACGTCGAGTACTCAGAACAATGTGGTTCAAGTGTGCTCTAGGGAACCAGAACAGGCTTTTAATTAAACTAACGAAGTATCTGCAAGTTATGCACTAAAGCGAAAAGCTATGAAGAATGGAAAGTATTGGACGAAATATTTCCGCCATAAGCTTTCTTGAGCCGTGTGAGATTAAGCCACGTTCTGATCCCTTTGATGAACAGCATTGGTGCTACATTTGCTTATGCTTATAAAAACAATTTAACAATGTGTTGTGGCTTACTTGTGGGGTGTACAGGGAAGGAATATTGATTCATGCGAGTGCTACACCATTGGCAGGCCGTAATTTCCTCCCTTATTTACTGTTGGTCAAGTAATAATAATGGTTGGTAAGGTCTTAGAGCTCCACCCCACTGAACAAACCCCTATTGTGACGCCCACTGATTTCTGCTGCCAACGTCTGTGTAGGTAAAGGCACGATGATGGATTGACAAATGAGCCTTTTAGAGTTTTGCAGGAACGTTGTTTAAAAATGTTAAGTACACCTGCATGTGTTACGCGGAAATTTGTTGGTGGAGTTGTTTTCTTTTCATTACCTACGCATTCCAGGTTTGGTACGTGATGCGGACACTTTTCTCTGTTTTTACTTATCTTTCTTATCGTTTAACGTAAAAGCTTACCTTTAGTTCTTACAGGTTATCAAAATCAGATTCAGTCATTGTTGACGTTAATCAAACCTCCGAGTAAGCTCAGTTTAATTGAGTATTTTGTTCCTTGAAACATCTAGTAGTCCAGTAAGATCTGGAGATTTATACGGGGATTTCCCACAACTCTTGTGCTGCAGCGCCAATATTTAGTAATTGTCTAATACACGTGTACGTATACCGAATCACTTCACTGACTTTATCTATGTCTCTATTTTAAGTATAAGTGAAAACTAGTTTTAACTTTGAAACGGCTTCGGAGCAATCTGTTACTCGAAACACATGCACATCGACATTGGATACGAGAAATACTTCTAGTGCTAATCCACATTTGGAAAAATAAATAGTTTAAACGCATAAAAAGTAAGCAGAACTTACTCAAACTGTTCTGCCTTTCACTTAAGTCAACACTCTAATGTGGACCATCTGTGGACTTAAGTTGGAATAAAAATATGGTGGCCCATGAACTTGGAGTGCTATAAAACAGGTATTTGTGACACGTCACGATTTCCAAAGAGTCGCATTAAGTTAGCATAAACAAAAACACTATTAAGAGTAAATGTTTAAAACTTGAAGAAAATCATACTAAAAATATGGAATGGAACACCTCCTGATGCTTATTCGCTTACATTAAGTTTACGAGATCTTCAACTCCGGTATTGAGTTTATCTTAGCAAATTTTGCAAGAATGTCAGTGTCGTTTGGAAACTTCAAACTTGAATCTTTTCAGTCACACGTGCATGAGCCACAGGAGGTGTGACTAAAACTTTGAAGATTTCTGAGTACAGTTCTTGCTGTTATGGTACTACTAGCCCTCGTAACGAATGCCGTCATTATTCTGATAAACACTCCCCGGGGGGCACGGGTATGGGCTGCCTGTCAGTACCTCCATTAACTTCACGCTTTGTCGGGTCGTTAGGTAAATAATGTTTAAAAAGCCAAGAACTTGTTGTGAGGTGCTTCTGCAAAGCAGAAGTGGATGCTTTCCTTTTCCCAACGCACAACAATATTAACTGTGATTAAGGGACTAATACGAGGAGCGATTGTCCGTTGTACCAATTGTCAAGTTTGTAAATTACGTCTAGGCAATTGTAATAAAGTAAAATTATAAATCAAAGTAACTTAAAACGAGTTTTTCCTTATTACGTTTGCCCTCTTACGCACGGGCTATTTTTAAAAAGGTCACAAATTTAGAAACAACAAATCCTTACAAACGGATGCTTATAAGAAGTCACTTGTGAGCCGGCATCCATAACAAACTTTTTCACATAGACATATGTGTCAACAACAAGTGTTCCGCAAAAACTTCGGGAATGGTTTGATCCATCGGAACTTGGCGTCGTGTTAGTACATGAAAGCCGAAGCTACGAATAAGCATTTAGTACCCACTTCGCAACAATTTTTGTAATGCATACCTCTCTTTTAGGTTTGGCGTAATGAAGAATGGGGTGTAAGAATGGCTTATCGAGGGTATAGCGAGCAGGGCACGTGCCCCGGGCGCCCAAGTTCAGGGGGGCATCATTTTCATGGCAAGTAATTTTGTTTTCATGCTGTTTTTCTCTGAATTTGCTCTACAGATGAAATTTTGCTAAGCTTTCAGTTGCTACGTAGTAGGAATAAGGCCTGGTTCATCAGGAACTTCGAGGAATAATTAGCATATGTTGATTCCGGCAGTGTTAGTTCTTATTTTGATACTTGCAGTATGACTTTGAGCCTGAAAACGCAAAATTCGACATGTATTTGCGTTAGAGTAGAGGGGGGCACCTTTCATTCATTTGCCCTGAGCGCCGTTGACCCTAGATACGCCACTGGGTGTGGAGCTGTCTTTAGTCTCGTATAACTGAGAGAGCATGGGCCAATTGTTCCACGCCTAAGGACGATTTTTGGTGTGATTACCGTACCTAGCAATAAAAATTTAATGAATTGCATGCTAACGAGCTGACAGAGAATGCAATGTAGTCGTTTTATGTCTTGCATAATTGCTAAGGTTAAAGGGACGGGTTAGTTAGCCACGCTGACCATCTGTCGTGGAGCGAAGTTCTCACGGTCAGGCGCTATCTACCCCAGTTGAGGAAAATAAATACTATGAACAAGGTAAATTAGTCAAGACTTACTGAAGACATAGTAATAAGTAGCCCTATTCTGTTTTAACAAGCAAGAAAGCAAAACAAGGCTCACTGCTATACAAAGTTAGTCCCAGGCGTAAGAAAAAATCGTCTGTTGCCGCTTTAAACTGCGGTGCCTTTTAAGACTTACTCTCTACTCTTTTCTGTTCTTATTCCTGTTATTTGGTCATCTCCGATGTTTCGTCTGAATACATTAATTTTCAGCAGTTATGTTGTGCTAGATCTTGAAGTGGCGTGCGTACTGTTGTCATTTTTATTGAACCTATTTAATTTTTTTTAGATTTTCTTATACATACATGCACATGTTTCTAGCTTTATGTGTGCAGTATAGGTGTTTTATTTGCTTACATTTTATATATATGATTGTATGTATTTGTATATATGTTTCACTTATTTAGTAGAGCCAAACTCCAACTTTGTCAATCCCATATTACAGAAACTCCCGATTATATTAAACGTCCCAGAAATAAAATCGTTAACGAGGAGTTCTTACGCGCAGTGTAAAATATTTACTCAGGATTGAATGAAATTATCTCATAATTGTGTTACTAAACACAATTAAAGTAGAAATTCAATTTATTTTATCTTATTTTCCAGCATGGGAATTTACAAATATATTCCTTGTGCACTAGACACATATATTTGGTTTTGTCAACTATCTAACTTACCAGCTACCCTCCGGTCCCTATCAGGTGACAATATTGAAGTTCTACTGTATATAAATAAGTAACTGTTCAAACTTTTATATATATATATATATATATATATATATACTTATACAGTAGAACACCAATTTTTTCAACTAGTCAATGTCGAAGAATATTTGAGAAACCGGATAGTTGGCAAGATCCGATTCACGTGTATAGCACATGCATTATATTTATAAAATTCCAAAGCGGAGTAAAAGAAGGAAAAATGAAGTGCTTCTTTTACACTTCATGCATCGTTAGACCGTTGTGAGAAAACTTCATATATATTGAATAAACATTTAAATTAAAAAAAAAATCACTGTCAACGGATACATTTTATTGCCGAGAAGACTGATTTGATTGGGGGTTTCCATTACTGGGGGTGACGAAATTGGAGTTCTGCTGTAATTGCGTTTGAACCTTGACAATCAAGTTCACACACGAAAAAAAACGCATGAATTCATCATGCGTTTTTTTTTTCGTGTGTGAACTTGATTGTCAAGGTGCACTCGTTAAAAACTGCCGCTATCGACTGAGGAAGTGAATGCAGAATGCCGCAAAAATCATTGTGATCATAATTGACTTTCCGGCTAACTAGGACGGAAAGCATACGACGTATGGCTGTAGCAATTGACCTTTGCAAACTGCACGATCATAGCGATCACATCCATAGCAGACAGTGTACTAGACTATAAAGTGCTATCAAAATTTTGACAAAACAATTTGAGAGAAATGTTTTGTTGGTTTGCTGCGTACTCAAATATTCACTTAAGGCTGTCATCTCATGAGGCAAATCTTTACTGTGCGATTCCTGTTTTGCCAAATGTCACCCGAGTTGTGCTACGTTTGTTTTGTAAATTTTGCGTCGTGCCTTGCTCAAATGTTTATTTTATTCACTGGAAATCCCCCAGACACTTTAGAACTCACAAGAAAAAATCTTGTTTGTGCAATAAGGATCCGCAACCTAACACGTGTAGAATATAAGATAGACCAAAATCTCCAGAATATTGATGATTATTTAACCGCGTCAAAAATGTCACTGACTTTTAACGACCTACAAACGAAGTTTACATATTTTCACATCTCCAGTTTTTACAGTTATTTTATTACATATTTATATCGCTGTCCAATGCCAAAAACTGAAATAGCATTGCAAATAGTGGACGTAATCACCATCCATCAAATGCAACATTGTCTGTCTACTGCAAGCAAATGGCGAACATTGCAAATTACAACGTGGAACAGGAGAGGACTGGCCATTGTGGCATTGTGGTAAACGCCGCATGGGCCGCAGCTTTCTTTGCATTAATAATATTAACATGGTTTAGTGGGGCCGGTCTTAAAATTTCCGCATGGGCCGCTGGCAAGCCAGTCCGCCCCTACCGTGGGACGACACATGTAAAAGCGAGGAAACGTGAAATAAAGTGTTCAGGAGAGTAAAATTTATTTATGATAACTTAGGTAATATATAGGAATAGTTGATAATAATGATGACTAATAATATTGCTGATAACCACAAAAAGAAAATTCATGTATTTTGACAATATTTAGTCATAGTTGAATTATTGTATTTGTACTTGGTACCAAGGACCAATAATTTTCCCTGTAGTAAACGGAAAGGAGTGTCAAGTGAGTTTTGGTACCAAACAGTCAATGAAAGCCAAATTCACCGGATCAATCCATAGAACTAAATCTCCAGCAAGCCAGTCTTAGGTCAATGAACAGGTGTCCAGATTGGCTTGCAAGCAAAAATACACCGTTTCTGGTTTGCTTGAAAGAAGAAACAGGATTCGCGGAAGTGACTGCGCAGATTTACCTCGATTGTCAATAGCAAGGAACAACAATACTGAAAAAGGAAAGGATTTGACTTGCCGAGTGGGCCATTGGTTATTCAGGAGCGATTTAAGTATTTCAACCTTTTTTGTCAACATAATGCTTACAGATTTCTCAAAGGCCGATTGAAACAAGGTTCGTCACAAATAAGCAGAAAACCCTGCGAACCGAACGGCTGGAGATCATTTGGAAAGCCTGAAATTCCTTCTTGTGCTCTAAAGGACATCGTAAGCAATATTAGCAACCTAAAAGCAAGCTTCAACCCGGGTTCGCCTTTCCTGTGTCATGCCTCGACAAGTCAACTTTGCAAAGTGCATTCATGATGCCCACCAGCCCACGTTGACCTACTTTAAAATATACCTATGCAAAATATTTTCCAAGGACAAATCTTTCCAGCAAGATAAAGTGCTCTTTTATAAACCTAATCCCTCACACGGCTGTGTTGGAAGAATTGATAGTCCGACGTTCTCATCGACGGTAGTGAAAACAGTTTATGAATATTACAACCCGAAATAATGGACAAATAAAACATTTCGGTTCGGGGGGTATTTTCCATATGCAATTTTTTCGGACGCTTGGTAGTCGCCTATGCACACCATTGAAAATTAACATTTCTGGGGTATCAAAAACCCTTATCCCTCCCCTGAGTGCGACTGTGAAATAAAGGATTCATAATGGATCAGTTAAGGATTTTATTGCAAAAGGTGCATATTTAACTTAATTTGTCCATTTGTTGGCCCCACAAAATCTGCAAGATTGTCCCTTCCTAACTTCCGCATTTTGTTGCAAAAAGAAACTTTTGTTAATTTTTTTGTGTGACCTGGCGACATTTTACTACTAATGATTTACGGGATTTCTAAACCCTTCGATAACTTGGTAACCCAACTAGCACTTTGATTACTTTACGGGAAACCACCTTGACAAAGGCTTGATGAAGCATTAGAGATTCCTCGACAATTAAGATTTTGAAAGGGTAAGTCATAAGGTTGTGGTCTGGTCATCAGCGAGGGTTTTAAAAGCTACCAATTTTCCGTTCCCATGCTTTCCCACGTTTATCTTGTTCTTCAAACTATAGAAGGCACTCGTTTGAGGTGTTAAGAATGCGGCAAAGTTCCGGCCATACACCCTTCGTTACTACCAGGCAGGTAAACGCGCAAGCCAGGCACGGGTATGGCGGTCCGCCGACCATTTCGGCCTGCCGTTTCCTCTGTGTGCCATGTTCCTCAGTCCATTCGAGCGCCGCAACCTCAAAAGGAAGCCAACCATCGTGGCTGCTGGCTCAGTGGCTTTCACTAGCCAAAAGGTAACAACTCATCTGAAGACCCTCTTTTACAACCACCTCGAAACCGTACGGTGGGAAAACTTGGAGCTCGCTTTTCCCATGCCTTTTAAAACGGCAGACGCAAGCCACGGGGGTTGAAAATTACGGAGGAGTTCAGGAGCGGTGCGGGATGAAGGAGGAGGAGGAGGAAGAAAAGAGGCTTGAGCACAAAGGCAGAAGCCTCCCTAAATCGCCCAAGAAGATGACTTCGTTCATATGACCCAAGCGAAACAAATGAGCCGTCTTTCAGCGCTCGAGTCTTTATCTTGAGATCGCCATGACCAGCAGTCGAGAGACTTCAACGCAGCGAAACCTATCTAATTTTCCTCAGTCATAAAACAAGCAAAACTTTCCGCTCCCGTCATTCAATTGCTCTGGGATGAAATGGCTAAACAACGTTAAGCGAATGACAATAGCGCAAGCTATTGAGCTTTCTTTCTTTTTTTTTCCGTCCGCATGGCACAGGTGCGAAATGTTACGCTACACTAACTTGCCTTAATGAAATCTGTTTATTTGTCCCAAACGGTTAGCAACTGAAACGGAGTACTTTTATAAAGAAAAAAGTAGGCTACGTCTTTTCACTACAAATTAAATATAAAATTACAGCGCAATGAATGTAATTAAATTTCACGGGGCTTGATTCTCTGCAATCTCAGCGAATCCAGTACCAGTATCTTTTTTGTTGTCATTCTTCACGTGCAATAAATTTTCATACGAAGCTCGCTTGTCTTGCGTTAGTCAAGGCTGTTGAGGGACTATCAATTTCACTCATCTCGTCATGAGACAGCTGGGGGTCATTCCTTCAATCCTGCCTACGAGAGTTTTGACTCTGACTTGGTTGGGGCTCTTTCACAAAGTTGGGATAACGTTGGGCCTGCCGTAGATGCGGCCAGTCTGTTAACACGCCTCTCTTTCCCCCCATTGCCAATGCACCACCCAAACGACATTCCTCGAGACTATACTCGCACGTGCGATCCCCTCGTACCGCGAGAGATTTCAGCCGCAGGTAGATGCTGCCTGTGGTTTGTTCCGTCTGGCCTTTGCTCGGCGACATAACGACATCAAAGGAAAATGCGACGGCTGGGAAACCATGATAACGACAGCACGTCTTGAAAAAGACTTAAGCTCGGCATATCGATTGTTATGATCATGCTGGTATTCTCTAATCTATAGTACTGAGGGCTTTGATATCTCTAAGCTTCCCCATAGAGCTCGCATATTTTTGGCGAAGAAGAAACACGAAAACAAGTTAACTGTTACGACTAGACATGCCGAATCAGCAAATATCTCACATAAATTTACGGCAGCAGTCTGAAATTCGTGAAAGACCGTTACAAGTTCCACGGCTCCGTTTCAGCGACTTGTGACTCTTTTTTGTTTGAGCCTAGGCATTTCAGGGGGAGGGGGGGGGGCTGCGTGGTGTGCTATAAAATCTACAAAATTTTTTTATGACAGGAAATGTTTAAGCCAGGTAAAAGATTGCTACACATTTGTAACAGCCACTATATTCAAATAAACTCTATTAATGTTTCCAAATCTAGTGTCATTTATGCAGTTAGACCGACTTTAAAACAATAGCGACTACTTTTCCAAGAAACTATTTACAATGTAAGTGAGATCCCCATTCCCACGGCTTTTAATGCTTTCTCAGGGTTCCGGTCGGTGCCGCACGTGCAGTACTTTAGAATCTCAAACTTTTGTAGCTAGTCGACACATTAGCATGACGCACGCACTGACACTCACAGCTCTGCATACCAGGAAAGTTTCTCGTTAGCACATGAAAAAAAACTACGAAAAAAACGACATCCTTAGATGTCGCATTCAAGTTACCAACTATGGCATGATCGTGACTGTGTAGGACGGATATTAACAAACAAGACAGGTTCTCCTAGATTCATATAAAATCAGGGTAACTTTCTATCGATTCAGTGGCGTATTATGAAGCTCCTATGTGCGTTATGACTAACTTACGATAGGAAACGTAATTAGTCAAAAAAAGCATGTGATGGAAAATGTCGTTTTTATGGTGTATGAAATATTTGCCAATTCCAAAAAATTAAACGGAACTACTTTACATGCAACGTGACATCATCGGCTTGAGATTGCTAAGAAGAGGGAGTTAAAAAAAATGAAGTGATAAGACGTGGGGGAAGTGTGCAGGCATCGCGTATTTAAAACCCCGTTAAATTGATATGCAAAGGAGCAATACAGGTGGCCCACGAGCGTGGGAACGGCAAGCGTGGTGTTTCCCAGGCCAGAAGACTCGGGAAAATTGGGCGAATGGAAGGGAGAGAGAAGGGGAGCTGAAGTGGTGGTATTAGTGAGCTGGGTGGATTCCTCTATCTATCGCTATCCCTACTCGTGCCCCCACTGCTCCCTTGTTCATTAGCAACGGGTACGTCTAGCGCACGCGGCACAAGGCTATATAAAGAGGGAACCCGACTTTCGGAAGTACCATTTGCCTTCCAGAGCTTCAGAGGATAACACGGAGTTTTCGTTTCGTTCGTTTTTCAGTTCGAGTGTTTTGTTATTGCGTTTCTTACGTCGTCTCACATTGTTGTGCTTAGTTTATATACTCGTTGATTGACCATAATGGCATCAATGAATACTACACCCAATTCCTTCGATGAGGAGCAACCCATCTCGCGAACCTATCAATACCGAAAGGTAAACACTTTTTTTGAGCCTAGTGTAAAAATCGTATATTGATTTAAATAATCCAAATTGACGGCTCAGTAGAAAAACAAACTAAATATTTTCTTCTTCAATAGGTTATGAAACCCATGTTGGAGCGTAAACGCCGTGCCCGTATTAATCGCTGCCTGGATGAATTAAAAGATCTTATGAGTGCAGCATTAGCGGCTGAGGGAGAAAACCTAACCAAACTCGAGAAAGCCGACGTTTTGGAGTTGACTGTGCGTCATTTACATAAACTTCGCGATCGCCAAGCCCTTACTCTTAATCAAGCAGCTCCTGCATCCTCGTACGCCGACAAATTTCGTGCTGGTTTTGCCCACTGCGCCACGGAAGTGTCGTGTTACCTGTCCAATTCTACAGGTTTGGATGTTGCTGTTGGATCTCGCCTACTTTCACATTTGTCGCATTGCATCCGTCAAATTGATGTGACATCTAGCAATCCATTGACCGGTGCTGCTCCGACTGTTCCGTTTTTTCCTGCTAATACTAAACCTGCGCCTGCTGGAATGACACTTCCCGCCATGGGCCCATCCACCTACACTCCTCCTAGCTCGCCTACTCTCCTGGAATCTCATCAGCAATCAGCGATTTCAGCTTCGCGGCAATCGCCCTCGCACTATCACTCTTACACGAGCAAGTTCAGTTCACTTTCGCCATCCACACCCATGCTCAGTCCAATTAGCAGCCCAGCTTTGTCCGAAGCTGACTCGCTACCTTGTGACTATTCCAAGGATTCTTTGATGAAATCAGCCATCTCACCCCATGCTATGGATAACGGACGTGTTTGGAGGCCTTGGTAAAAACTTACGGACAGCTTGTAGTAACTACGTAGCGCCTGTGATAAATCCAATGTCTTCCATGAAATGTTGGTTTGTTTCCTGTGGTATTTGTTCAATCACCACAGTTTCCCCTTGTACTTAAAAAGCTTCATATTATGTAATTTTAACATTAAAGTGCTCAAATGGAGCTAATGGACGGCTGTGATAAAGGCAGTGTGCCTTGAGATGGGAAGATGGAAAAGCGTTTTTGTACAACTTCATACGAACTGATGTTCAATATTCTATAAAAGCTATATTTCTGCGAAATTGTTACCCATTGTAATGTCTTTCAATGAAAAACGGTGTTGACGCTGATTTTTCAATACAAGCTGCTAGCTTACATAAAATCTACCTGTTTCTCCATATTATTTTATTACATTTCTTGGAAAGATTTTCAGATTCACAGCTGTTGAGAATGAGTGGAAATCGAGATCAAGGTCGCTAGGTATTCTGCGAGTATTTCGAAAGATTCCTAGTAGTGTTTACTACAACTACCGCTAACACGTTATGGTATGCAATCAACCCAACTTTTTATGTACTCGACAGAACAACTCCATGTCCACCCTGTATAACAGTAAAAAAATGGCAATTCTTAGTAGTCTCTGCAGCAACAGCCTAATAAATACTTGTTCTCAGAAAAATCGTTTGAAGTACCCTTGCGCATGACGTCAAAGAAAAATACCCTTAAATTCTTGACGTCTTGAAGTTGTAAGATATCGTTTCTGTAGCGTTAGTCTTCCTTGGCGCCACACATCATTAAGAGCAATTAAGCGAAGATGTGTGAAGTGCATTTCGCTAGCCTTCTGTGTACATGTGCAAGCTACTGTGTGAAAATTCTTTGCCTTTAATTATTTAAGCCGTCCGACCAGGCTGTACGTGTCAAAACATGTGCACTTGTGTTGATAACATTTTCCACCACCTAGCGCATTTGCTTTTTTCACTGGCATGCTTTCCCAAACTTTCAGGTACGGATGCCTAAGATTCAAAACGCAATTTTCAATGCATAGCCTAAGTACTGCTCTGCAAACGGAGTTTCTGATGAAATCCATGTATGGTAGTAGATGAATCTAGTGAACAAACTAAAATGTTACAAAGAAGTTCACATACAACCTTAAAAGAACTGCACAATTCTATAGTATTATGAGACCTTTATTGATCAATGCTATTTATAGAACAATACCATTTTACAGCGGTTGTAGCATTCGAACAAAAGCCGCACGCTCCCGGGCTTTATTTTGCATTAGCTGAGACAATTTGGAATAAAGATACTATCGACATCAATTGAGTTTCACCCTACTCAAACCGATTAGATAAATCATGCGTATGTATGGTTATCGTCCTTTCCAAAAATATATTGGACAAATGTAATACGTGTCAATTCTCTTCCAAAACGAGAAAATATTAAAAGTACTTTATATACGCTTGGATATAGTAAATGATTACTGGTATTGTCTGAATATACCGACAACTAGGAGAATAAACTAGCTGAAACTAATACTCGGAGTGCAGGTCAGCGGGAAAACAAAGTTATTAACTTCAGGAGTAAAGTTACCTTTTGAAATTTCTCATGGAAGTTATGAAGTCCCTTTAAATCTTTTGAGCACACCATTAAAATTACTTTTCCGCAGCTCTAATTTAGGTCAGAAAGGTCATATATTGGAGAACGAATGCACAACACGACTAATATTTACTCTTTTAAATAACAAGATAAAAAAGTGCTATGTATAAATTGAAGTCTAACCGCTTCTGTAGAAAATCCTCTCAGAAAAAATCTTATATTACGTCATTTCCGGACAAGAATCTTTTTCGCTTCCTTTACACTTGCTGTCTTACTTTCCCGCCAAATCCCCCCTGTACGTTAGAATGGCTGGGAAAACGCGCCAGGTGTTAAATAGGCAACAGGTACTGCGTGCGTGGTAATATCCTGGGGCTCCAGATTGTTATAAAATTAATGGAGAAAAATTAAAGTCATGATATCAATCTCATATCTTCCTTTTTTCCTCTCTAGCTGAGTTAGTATAATTACGAGAACACCAGTGTTAACCGAAGGAAATCTTTAACTAATCGTGCGATTTTCATTTTTTACGGTCTCAGCTCTCTTCCACACAGCAGCAGAGCAAATGAGCTTGACTTTTTAAATACTTCTTAAAACAGCGACGCTGCTTGTTCTTCAGTAGTCCAGCTACCCACATAAGTCGTCCCTTACACGATTATTCCCGAGGTTCATTTAACCTATGCAATCTGCCCTTTTCATTTGACATTAAAGACTCTTTTCTTTTTCAAAATAAAATAAAAAAGGTACACACTAATCCTCCATGCTTGCGTAATTTACCAGGAAAAGACGCGTAGAATCTCCCCCTTTTTCCAGTTGCAGACCCGCATGTCATAACCTTTGGTCCTGCTAAATCTCGCATGGCACCAACATGAACTTTTTCTCTTTTTCTATGCATGGCTATGCATACGATTCTCCCTACTCAAGTAGTCTGGATGGACGGACGCTTTCGCTCAGTTCCCATCTATGTTAACCTCCCGTTCCCACCCCCACGGCCCCTACCTGGGTTTCGAGTCTATCCTCCCATCCCTTTCTTGCCACCTTCTCCGACCTCGTCTTTTGCTCAAGCTACTAGATAGAAACACGTGCCACAGGACCGGACCCCCTGACTGCCACACTCCTAAAAGGAACCCGGGCTGACGCCGAGCACCCAGCTAATCCTTGTAGCATCCCCCCAGCCCCCAACTATGGGAATGCTTTGGGAAAAGCGGGAGAGCTAGTTTCTCACGCTCCTATATACTCCCGCTTGGCCTGCCTGCTAGCCAACCTTTTAAGTGGAGGCGATCTAAAAGAGCCGCGTGGTCGCTCGTTTTCCCGTTTGTTCGGAAGGGGGAAGTTCTGTATGAAGCACGCGGGAGCGAGTGAACCCGCGACTCAGCGCACGAGATGGAAGGAAGCGACAAGAAGTAAAAGAAAGATGACCGGTGTTGATGGATCAACATTCTTCGCGACGAATGGTTCTTTCTTCGAATTGGACACCCAGCGATATTCCACACTTATCTTACATAGCAAACAGCTAGGATTCGCATTCTCCAACTAAGAAACAGACCTCGACCAGTAAATGATGCCTGCCCAGGGTTAACAGCGTAATATAAAACACGCGAAAAGCTTGCATGGCTTCTCTCATTGTAACCAAAAGTAACCCTGGTCGATTTCTCACTTCCTACCCACCAAGAGGTGTACGCAACTAATACGTATCCCCTGATGAACGTGATTATAATTTGAGCGGGTGGTGTGTTTAAAATAAATTTCGCGGTATTCGTATAAAAATAATTGCACAATCAATCACAAATTCATGTTTTATAACAAACATTTATGCATAGAAATATATACGTGGCTGCGGACATATTTTTCGATGTTTTTTTTTTATACTAATCCCTACGGTACAGAGTTAAAATGCTTAGTCATTACTTCATTATTACTACTTTCCTTTTTTGTTATAAACGTCCAGAGAGGTTATTACAGTAGAATTCTTTCTCACCCGTACACGGTTTAACCGGCTACCGTTTTAACCGCATCCCTTACGTCAAAAGATTTGTTATATTTTAAGTACTAGGACAAATTTCGAGGAAAACAAGTCTTATTTGTTTGAAAAAAATAAAGAAAATTACTAATTTATTATCGACATTAAAAAGTCGTTAGTAAGTCCTCCCTTTCAACTCACAATTTTGAAGCCTAACAACCAATGTATTTTAACTCCTTATTTTATATATTTTTTGGGGGATTAACCAACCACCGTATAACTCCCGCTAAACTTACAAATACAGTAGGCATGGGCAGACTGCCGCGGATTGTTAAAGAGAAAAAAATATATATACCTGTCAAGAAAACAACATAAAATCCATCGAGTCGGTAGGATGGATACTTAGGATACTGACTACAATGCCAGCGAACTATTCGACCCGTTACGTTTTTTTTTTATTTTATCGGCAATTGCCCCAAGTTCGGGAAAAGTCCGGCTGTAAGCAGAAGATAATGATTCACAATAGGTCCCTATTTATTGTTCTGTTCTATTAAACAATAAAAAATAGATAGGGGAGGAGGTATACCGTATTGTATGGTTTTCGT
The DNA here is from genome assembly GCA_022885665.1 of Triops longicaudatus. Lineage (NCBI taxonomy): Eukaryota > Metazoa > Arthropoda > Branchiopoda > Notostraca > Triopsidae > Triops > Triops longicaudatus. Next base: position 482,120 of record JAGQDJ010000033.1, read on the forward strand.
GCCTTTCTACCTTACTTCTTTCTACCTGTCTTAAAATTGTTCCATTTTGTTGTATTCTTAGAATAATTGGGAAAAAAAGAGTTCATACAATAAAAACGAACTGTGGAAACAAACAGGACCAATAAGCAAGCAACTATAAAGGGCCTTGAGCGTGAGTAAGAAATAATAGGCAGTCGGTTAATAGCATCGCCCACTTTCCCAGCAGGACATCTTGCCACTTGCTTGACCTCTGACCTAAAGGCTCCTCTATTATCCTGCCAAAAGACTGTGGGAAACTTACCCGTGTACGGGGAAAGGTCTAGCACACGCCTTGCACGCTACTGGTCGCATGGACGCCGATTTCAAAACCTCCTGCGGCCATTATGTAGACCACCAGAGACTCTACTTAATTTCCCCGCAACATTACAAGAATCTTCTCCCACCTCACCTAACAAAATTTGAGTTTCGCAGTACACTTTTTAGCTTCGTGTATACCCCAAATGCATTTCGTCCATTTGGCCTCGCTCACATACTGGTCAGGATTGGTGGCGGTCAATTAGGTTTCGTGTGACCGGCAGGCAAGCGTGACAAGAAAGTTCGTGGTCATTGCAGGAGCGGGCCACAGGTTACGGCTAACTATTCTTCATCTCATTTTGGTCACCTCAAATTCACGCTTGTTATTTTAAACGAAAATAAAAAGGCTGTTCAAAGGTTCATGCATACCTATTGCTTGAGTTGTACCAACCATATCTGCATCTAGTACACAATGCGATTTTTTTTACTACATTTTCTTCTTCACCCCCTACTCGAAACATTTGGGTCTCCGTTGCCTCCCTCTCCTTTGCCTGATCTATCCATTACACGTCTTTGCTGCGACATTTCAAAGCAAGTGTTTACGGAGGGGGAGAACCATCGCAATGAAGAACGTGGTACGCTGAATACGCATGGTAAAGTTGTTTTTAGGGTATAGGGTAGGAACACAAAAGGTGACGACAAGGGCACAGGTGGTACACACGCATCTACTTTGGTGTATACATACATGCAGGGAGGTAAGTACCGGTCCGGATTCAGGAAAACCTCTGGGAGGAAAGTCAGACCAAGGTTCTCACGGTCCCCTTACAAAGAAGCCAGGGGCTGACGGCGACTAGGGGAGGGGGTGTAGTAGTTAAGTTGCTGCGCTTCTAAATTTAAGACACACACAAAAATGCAAATTACATAAAGAAGTCTTGGCTTTATCCTAGGCTCTGAGAACGGTCTCTCCTACAACCTGATTTGAAAGTGCATAATGCTCTTTCATCCGATTCGAAACCCGAGATTCCTCCATTTTCAAAATGGTCCCTCAAAATTCGTAGCATTTGTAACTTGTACTAACAGCAATACTACCAATAATAACTTCTATTTTCGTTGAAATAAGCTTATAATATTTATACTTTAGGCGTTGAATTTAAAGCCCAATCAGATTAATTATTAATTATTAGATCAAGAGCTTCAGTGAAAGAAATACGAATAACGCGTATTTAGACAAAAGAGGGCAAGCGCTATGTATGAGACGATGCCTACTCAATTTGTTTCTCATCAAATACTTCCAGATTTGGATACAACATTGACAAAGTGTTAAATATTTAAATTCTCGAGAAAGAAAGTGTAACACTTTGCCAAGACCTATACGCTATAAATAAGGCTTCGCCATTCTCCATATCCACCTGTTTCGCCAAACTCGTTTTGCAAATTTGTTATTGGCTGAACAGTGAGCGAACGGGAGCGATGAACCGATGAAAACCTAAAGGTATTCATACGATAACGTTCCATGTGCCTGGTAAAGCATCCTCCTGCCCTAAGTTAATTTCCTCCTATTCAGTATCTTTATTGCCACCAATGTAAACTCCTCTTAGTACCCTACGGTCCTCCCAAATCCCAGCAGCGTGCAGTAGCCCTTCCTCCTTCCCCCGTGGTATGCACTATGTATACTCAGCTTACCGGCCCGACACGGAGAGCAGTCCTTATCACGTCTTCTCCCAGTGTAGTTGAAAGTTTTCACATACGTGACTTAGCCTGCGACACAATTAGTGGTTTCGAAAGAGTGCAATTCGCTTAACAACAAAGAGTATGCCAGACTGAACCAAACTGCGCCGTGATATCACTGACTTGGATTATTTTATTGCAATTAGTGTGTGACATCTGAGTTTACCGTCAAATTGGAAGCCGGGTTACGAATACCGAATTTATTGGTAAGAGAGGTCTTTAATGTAAATGCTACGATTGTTCTCAGCTCGTTCTCTTCCGTGTTTTTTCACGCTTCCCTGGAAAACTAAGATGTTAAAACTTTAAATTTCGTCATTAGGCGGAATTCAACTTTAATGTCGGTCGCTTTCGCCCGAGTTTCTCAATATGGGACCCAGGCCTTCACCATTACCAGGTTGGGAAGACGAACAATCCGTGTCGCGAACTGTGCTTTACAAGAAGGTAAAACGACATTTGGTCGAATTACCGAAGCCTTTATAATTTCGTTTTATCATTCCTTAAGGTGACAAAACCATTGCTGGAACGCCAAAGACGGGCTCGAATTAATCGCTGTTTGGATGAGTTGAAAGAATTAATGAGCGCCACCTTGGCCGCAGAAGGCGAAAACCTGACGAAGCTGGAAAAAGCCGACGTACTTGAACTAACGGTCCGTCACCTCCATCAACTTCATCGTGAAGGAGAACTAAGCTTGTCCGGCTCTGGATCATCACTCGGCCGCCTCCAACCTGGCGGCCAAACTCATACAGCTAATTCGGTGTTGGAAAGCAGACGATACCAAGGTGGATTCTTGGCTTGTGCACAACAAGTCGCTTCCTATGTAACCAAATTTCCCGGTGTGGAACCTGGTGTAAGCCAAAGACTGATGGCACATTTGGGCAACTGCGCTCAACAAATTTGTGAAACAACTACGCATACTGCGCCACCCGGTTTACCGGGCTTATCTTTCCTGTCCGCACCGTCAGTTAACCTTCGCTCAGTGACGTCCACTCCACTGGTGTCGACCTCGACTCCTCTTGCGTTTCCTCATTTGTCTCCTGTCAATCTGAGCAACCCACCGCCACCTTCTGCAGCGCATTTTTTGCCCTTTAATCCTAGTTTGTGTCTCGGACCGTCCTCCAATCGAACGGTAAATAATCCGCCTGCCCATCCGACTTCGGTCTTTGATCGGGAATCAGCTTTCAAAATTCCCAGCGTACCAAATCCAACCGCAGATATGGCTCCCATCAGTCAGTCGACGACTTCTAAAGACAACCCAATTAATCTCAGCCAAACTCCACTGACAATAGGCGCTAAACGTTCTTGTCCAGGCGATACCATCAATGCTCCTAAAAAACGTTTCCTGAATACGTTAGCTCAGCAATCTCTTTTAGCTTCTGCTCAATCGGCAAACGCGGAAGAGATCGAGCCCTTATTAACTTTTGCTGCTGACGTGGAACCATCTCCAGTACGAAAATCGTGTTCCCCTAATCGCTTATCAGAAGACCAAAACAACGAAATTCCGAGAAGTTCAAATTTAGCTCCCGAGTACAACATTCTTAATCTGAGCTTGGATGCTGAATCGAACCTGAAAAGTAATAAAGCCCGAGTTGCTCAAGCGTTAAATGTAAGCAGTTCAACTGTAACCGTAAATCAACCACCCGCACAAGCAACACCGATTCAGGCGGCCGCCTTGCCTGTAGCTATTGGGAGCACTTTGACCATTACACCTTACTTACATGGTTTCCCACTGGCCTCTCCATCACCCGGAACAGAAAATAATATTGAAGAGAGGTCACTTCCTCTTGATATGTCTGATAGTGAGCAAGATATGTGGAGACCCTGGTGACAGAAGGAATGTTGCCAAGGAAGTTCCTGATTTATTGTGATGCACCCCTCGCATTGTCTTTCGGGCTATAGTGCCTTATTCATCGACTAAATTATATAGGTTTTAAATAATACATAGAAACAAACAAAAAATAAAAACACAAACCTATACCGCAAAGCTTTATAATCCCAATTTTCGTTGATCTCAGTGAAAAATTGTATCATATTGTGAAAAGTTAATTCGCATTTTGTTCGTAGTTCAATCCTCAGATCGGACACCGATTCGCTCTGAACAGCATCCAATATGTCTTCCAGATATGACATCATTTTAACAATCTTTATGTACTTGAGTTGAAGCTTTATTTTTCTATCTTTGCCAAATTTGTGTGTGTAGATCGATCACGGAGCCTAGAGCAATCATCTGTTTTTCCCTTCGGTTATGCTGTATTGTCACAATGCTTCCTGAAATTTACTGTTTATGAGACGAATAGAATAAAATAGTTACTTCGAATTTATCGTGGTCATAGTTCTGAGCAAAAACAGAGACTTAATTTATTTCGTTCTTTTTCCTAGTCCGGTCACGGCCTCCAACTTTTCCAATGGCTCGAGAACGAACGATTTTGGGTTTAGATGCACAAGAAGAGAGTTTTTACAAACACGCATAATTTGCTTGTTAGAAGACGAACAACATTGATCTATCGAAATATTATCAACTTCGGCATTCATTGTTAAGTGTTTTCTAATTAAAACGAGTAAGACCTGCCCTTATTGTGGCTAGATAAATTCAACTATTCCAGTGCTCATGCACAGTAATCCGAGAAATTCTCTTTTTCAAATATTCAGATGATATTTCAGTGAAAGTGAGAACTCGGTGACCGTTTACTTAAAAATGTTGTAAAATGCAGCTGTATCAACATAAATTACTTTTCAGAATAGCAATCAATTTCGATAAGAAGCGAATACATGTGCCTTTATAAAAAGTGTCAATTAATCTACAAGTTTACAAATACATGTTTGTTGTGTAAAATGGAGTCCATTTGAAAGTACTGTAAGCCACTCAATAAGAGTGACGTATTGCATGTAGGATAACCAAGGTAAAACATCCAATCACGGAAACCCTACCTCATGCGTGAAACTCCATTTTTCACGAACTCTTACAATATCTGAGGTAATCTTGGAATTTCAAAGTCAACAATGAAGACAATCTGTAACAAAATTCCTTCTGTCGTAGCTTACATAAGTGTAAATTCGAAAGTTTACAGCTTTCTATAGTTTTAGTGATACATGTCAAAGAGAATGAAATTATTTTCAGGTAATAGTATATGCAATAAATTACGATTGATGTGCGACGAGATGGAGGACAGGGATGGGAACGACTATAAATAGTACTTTCAATGATAACAGAAGCTTAGTGCGAAACTTCGCTTACCGTAAGTATTATTTAAGTAGCACTTGTGAAAGTTTTTACCTGGCTTAGCTGGCAGTGATATCTACACCGAATCGGGTTCCACAATTTAAAAAATGTACTCTCCCACATATGGGCGTGAACACTTGTCTATAAACATCTGATGTACAACTCACTAAGAACTGCAAAATAGGCCCCCTTATTTCAGACAACACAAAGGTGGCCAGACGCATTGATCTTCAATATGATACCACCTGAAAACGGATGACCACGCTCGTTCGATTAACATGGGGGAAAACAATCAATTTCTCCAGAAAGACTTGCGAGAGCTGGGCAATATAGAGATTTTTTTTTTTTTTTACACCGACATAAGAATTTTCCCGATTCTCAACGCTCTCGGTAAAATGTTGTCCATTTCATGTGCAATATTAGTCCGATTCCCGATTGTAAAAACTTCCGACTATTTAAAACACCTAAGCACAAGTTTTTCTTTGTTAGAGATGGTTTTCACTTCGATTTCGAAGCGCTTTTATCAGTGGCGGTATTCGGAGTTGTCAGAGGTGCACTTGCACTTGCTGGCTGAAAGATTTGCTGTATATGGGATAAACAACGGTAATTTGATAGAAAATTTTCGTGTTTGCATCCCCTAGCAAAAATCATGTGGATTTGCACTCCCATGCCGAACACTGAAATGCCGCCACTGTAGATAATATTTATGTTTCTCATTTAAGTGTAAAAATATAAGTTGAGCATGAAAATGCATTTTTTTATGAACCAGCGTAGGCTTTCGCCTTTTGCTGATAACGTATATTCAATACAGCGCAATACAGAAAAAAAGTGAGATATGATGGTACGATCATGTTTTCGCGTTACCCCAAATACGGGACTAGGTTCAAAGGAAGAGACGGGAGAAACTGGAAGGGTGACACTAGGGAGGAAGGTTGGGGGGGACATTGTGTGGGTACAGCATTGCTAATTATAATTTATAATTGCACTACTATTTATAATTTTTTATCATTAATCAGTATTACAATTTCCAACAAAACCATACAAGTATTCCCAATGCTCGAAACTACAAACATCCAATGCAGGGCCGTAATCTCAGTATTAAGGTTATATGGTAGGATAACTGGGCTGTCTTCCAACTTTAAAGTTTTATCCCTGCTTTCCTCGTCCCTTACTACATTCAGGTAAAAGGACACAATAGCAAAGGGTATATTCGCGAACTTACCTACCATTGCAAGCACCCTTGTACCCAGGGTGGGTTGTAGGAGTTTAAGCATCCTCTGAAATGTTAAATTTATAATGGTAAGCATAGGCGACTACAAAGTGTTAAAAAAATGCATGCGGACCCCCCTCCAACTAGAATTCTGGGTACGACCCTGATTGCAAGCATGGAGTAAACTGCAAGCAAGCATGGAGTAGAGTGGAGTTCAAAAACCGTCACGACGGTTTACAAAGCGTTTAGTTTAAACCTATAAAAGAGTGTAGAGGAAAGGCCGGGAGAATTTTAGCTGTACCAGTCAGTCTCTGACTAGTACAGCTTAGAAAATCGTCAGAAAGTTAGCCCCAACGTTTGGGAGGGTAGGAGGCTGAGCCTGGCACGGTTTTTCGCCGTAAAGCGTGCACATATTGTGGGTAGTATTTGGAGAACAGAGATAAGGGCAAATTGACTGGGGGTCGGTTGTGGACACAAATTTACTACCAGGTTTCGTGGTTTTGTCCCGGCAGGCTTCAAGAACGAGCTAGACTTACTTGCATAAAGTGAGTCAGTTTGACTTAAGTGGCTCGCGCCTTTTTTCATGTTGTCTGTTGAGAGCAACGGAGCATTGTAGTTGCCAATTTGTACGGATATACATTTAACGCACTTGTTCAATTCCTTACTTAGGAGTTGGACTTTGATTCGAACTTGTATAAAAAGTTAGTAGAAAGACTTGGACTTGAAAGTGGAATTGTTTAGGTGAAAAGACCGATTAGGACTTGGAGTTGCAAGTGCTTGTAACGGAGCGAAAGGAGTTGGACTTCGCAGAAATCCTATTTTTTTGGACTTTACGCACAAGTCTGGTTTTTACTTTCTTACGTTCTTCCCTATTCCGGTCTGACAAGTAATTAAAACCTAGCATTTACCACTTTGGGATTGTTGTGATTTTCTTTTCTCATCATTCCCGTTTTTGTCCTTTCTTATTCTTCTTTTTTTTCTGCACCATCTTTTCTTCTATTTTTTACGCTCATTTTTATATGTATGTTATTTATCTATTTGCTGTGTACAGTTTTCCTACTCTACTTTCCTCTGTCTAACTTCTCTTTTCCTCTCACTGTTTAACTTTACAATTTCCCGCCAAGACCAATAGCGCCACCTAACGTTAGCGACTACCAACTTCTCAACTTCAACCCACAGACTGGTACATCTTTTTCGACAGTTTGCCTGTCGTCTTGTTGAATATATTGGCGTTTTCCTATCTTCTTTATTATAAAGTAAACATTGGGGGGAAGGGTAAACCCTACTACTTCCCAACTAAAGGCTAAATTTTAACAGGGCCGTGTTTGTTCTGAGTAATTTTTGTCATAACATCCTCCCTAAAACGAGCTTACGCACTGAGCTACAGAGTACGGCAACGAGCTTGTCTCACGACGGTAGAACAAATAATAGTAAAAAAAAAAGTGTGTCTGATTTTGTCAACTGTTTGAAGCCTAGGGTCCTTCCTGGCTGGCAGAATCGGAGCTCTGCTGTATTTTTTAAATTATAATTAATTATAACTTAATGTGCTCTTGTTTGAAACATTTCTCTCTGACGGCATTTTCACTGCATTCGATAAGTGCACTACTTCGCAAATTCGCTGCACTAACTTTTAAGTCTTTAACACTGAGCTTACAAACATAGGCCTGTAATTCAATGTAGGAACTTTTATTTTTCCATATACAGTACAAATTTATCTTAGACTTTCACCGGTAGTGGTTCCTATAGTTCAAAGAATGCAATATTTCGTGATTTTCGTACTTATTTTTTCTAGCCACAAAGCACAAACTTCCGTTGACTTCTAGTTTTAATTACGTAGATGAGAAATCGTTCACAAACTGGAGCTAAGTATTTTTATTTGCATATTTAAAGCATTGCGTATTTATAACTGTCCCATTGATGCATTTTCTGATTGAAAAAGAGTCCAGGAAAAATATTAACGGTAAACTAAACTTGTTATATTTTTTGCATTCTCGTTTTCTTGAATTTTGAATTCCTATTTTATATTTACGTACTGTAGCGAGCAAAAAATCTATACGAGCAAGTCACACAGGTCTGATCAGGCTTTTCAAGGTTGACTATAAATGTTACCTTGTAAGCAAAATGGTTCACGTCCCTTCGTCTGTTAGTGAAGGTGAATCTGTCTCAAGAGACATAATTAGACTTCTGTGACTTGCTCCGTATAGATTTTTTTGGCTCAACTACAGAACACTACAGAAGAACATACTCTACATGTTCCTTCATCAGACATGCGATTAAACAAAGTAAATGCGTTAACAGAAGTTGACAAATGTTTGAAAAAAATATTCTCCAGAAATGTCAAGCAAAATGGAATTTCTCCACGTCCACTCCACATGATACACAAATATCTCCTTCTAAAAAAAACATTTATAAATTACGACTAGACAGAAAGACAATATCGACATTAATCAACTAAGAACTACCCACTTTCCCATTAAAATGTATCTCTATCAAATTAAAGACTGACAACACGACATGTACATGTGACAACTTATAAACAAAACCTTATTCACGTATTCCTTTTGCTGTCGACTTTCAAATGAGCAGAGAGCACTGTTACTATAAGATTTATTTAAAACCCAGTTACACTTCAACACATAGGCATTATTATCAGGATCGAAAATTAAACCTATAACTTAGAGACTAATCTACTGTTAAACTACCAAAAGTCAAACTGTATGTCCCACCCCCTTTGATTATCGTAAAATACCCACATCTACCAACAGTAAAAGTTTTGTATGTTCTTATCAATCTAGAGTGATTTTTTTTAGTAAATAACGTCTTCAAAATAAACCTGTATATTTGACTTAAGGCAATAAGTCATGCTCACACCTATGAAATAATAATAAAAATATACAGTGTAAGAACTGCGTAGACACAGGTCACTACCCGTTTTTCTATCACTATAAATAAAATTATTTTTTTTTCCTATTTTTTTTAATTCATATGTGTAAACTTCCGGAGAACGTGGAACCTATCCCTATCTTATGCTGCGTTTCCACTAGCCAAATAACCATGATTAGAACAACCTTTTCCTAGGAAATCACTTTTCTTATCATTGGAATAGAGATTTCCAAGCAAAAGGTTATACTAACCTTGGCTATTCGGTTAGTGGGACCGTGGTCATGCACATACAAAACATGGTTCAGTTTACGCAGTTTTTGTTTACGCTATTTTTTCGCGTAACCGATCTACCGCGTAAATGGGGGGATTAGTGTTCCAAGATATCCTATGCGAAAAAGCAATAAAGCGTTCGTTTAAAAAGTTCAACACGCACGTTGTTAGGTACTATACCACATGTTTCGTTTCATCGGTATCTCAGGCATTTATTTTATTATTATTATTATTTGCAAATCTTAAGTACAAAAGAAGCAAGACGGTTAACATGATAGCACCGCAGAAGAGTTCAAATATTTTAAAGTTTTTCTTAACGTACAGTAACGACATGAAATTGGCTCCTAGCTGTATCTGTCTCCTCATATTATTAATGTCTCACGTAATTTCAAAAGCACAATACATGTGCACGTCGTTAAAAAAAGACGTCAGGAATGAGACTTCAATCAGGAACGGCCCCGACAACTCTAGGCTCCGTTTTATCTGTTCTCGACAACGGCACTAATATAAATATTAATGTAGATATCAAAGCTTGCTTACAATTTAACAAGTGCAATTAGCATACATTTTTAAAAATCAATTATGAAAAGATGACTGAAGTAACAATCTATTAAATTACGTTCCTACGTTCCCAAACGTCCAGCCAGATTATGACGCATCTTCTTGTAATGAAGTATTTTCAACGAAGTAGCAACATTTTGCGCTTCAGTTCGCTTGCGGACAGTCGATGAAAAGAAAAGTAACGTGTTCTACGTTGGTCTTGAAAATTAGGCATGGAGAATAGTAACAGCTTTCTTCAAGTTCTGTACTTATGTATATCCAAATTTGCTAGGATTAAGACATTTTCTCTGTAATAGCAACATTTTCAGTTATTATACAAATTCTCAATACAATTCAAAAATTTGAAAAGTTGTATGGAATGTTATGATTTCGGTACGTTAACAACAAATCAACTTTTGACTAGTCTCAGCGAGACAAAACATAGGACAGAAATTTTTCGGAAGTTATTAAATAAGTAACGCATGTTTACTTCAAACGTAGTACTCAGATGACATGAAATTTATCAGTCCGACGGACCAGGTGTCTTCCGAAGGGGCTAATGATGGTCCAGATATTAAGGGAAGATGTACACAGAATAACTGGGTATTCCCTTTTTAGCAAAAAGCTCACGGACTACACTGGGGCTTCGGAAATTCATGCGTTGCACAGCTAATACTAAATGAACCTCTCTTTAGATTTGTCTTGTTAATCTTACCTTTTTGTTTTTAATTACTATCAGATGAATACACAACAAGGATGACATAAAGTGTGTTATAACACAGTGGTACTTAATTTCACATTGGCTGAGTGGCGAGGTTAGCATTATATTTGAGACTCTGGCAAGCTTCTTTCAAACTACACACCAAATCCTCTAATTCCAAAACTGTCGCGCAAAACTTGAGGCTCTCACGTGCCTTTGAGGTTTCAGTAGTCAAATCCACGGCGTAAAGGAGCTCACCAATGCGACCGTTATCCTAGATAATATGTAGAATTACACAAAGTAAAAAAAAGAAAGAACGTATCACGGAAGTTTTTGTCGTAACACATACCAACATTCGTAAGTCAAGCCTCCAGTCTACGTCATTTACATTGTTGGATACTGAACTGAATGCACTCATTAAAGATTGCAGAGTTTTCTTTCTACTGTTGTATTCGGCTACAAATTCGGCTATTTTCAATGACGACCACGAGCACCCAGTTAATGTTTTCGTCAGCTCTTCGTCAGATATATCTGTCTGAGCTGATTCAAGGATCAGCACGCCGAGCGCAACATACAAATCTTGGTTGCTGTCTAAATAAGAAAATATTAGCTAAAAATTATTATTGTACTTGTATTACCGTCATTTTTACGAGTCAGAATCTTTCCATGTGCGCTAGCTAGAAGATCATCCCAAACAACTTTGGTCATTTTTTTAACCAATAGGTCATCAATGCTACTAGCTTTCGCTAAAATTTTCAAACAATCAGGTGAAACCATTATGATAAAGGAATTCTAAATAAGGTAATTAAAATTTGTCTATTCGCGTTCAAAAATATACCCTCTTACCTTTCGCTATCGAACTTGCGTCCTTCAGCTTATATTTACTCACAAATTTTGTTTACAGAATAAAACTGTGCGAGGTTGCCAACTTTCTGTCTTTGATAAATTTTCGAACTGGAAAAGCTGAAATTAACTGAAAACAAACAGTACTATATCGAAGTATGTGTAACTATTTGTAATAAGAGTTCTTCAGGGAGAAGTTCAGTAATAAAAAGGAAAAATATTATCGGAAAATTATCTTTAAACAGTTTTGTAATAAGAAGAGTGGGAGACAGAAGTCTAAAAAGTTTTACGTTGCCTTGATATGTTTTGTTTTAACTTTAAATATAATTCTTTAATAAATTACTATGTATACGATATTTAATAAAAGAATGTAAGGATGTAGTGTTGTTTTTACTAAGCGGTACTTTTATTTGTTACAAATTGTCACCTCGGATAAACCCAGTGCCCGTTTTAGCCGTCTGATCGGTTCCAAGCCCTTGTAATTAAGCGGGGGCCACTATTGTATTAATTTCAAGTACTGTATGTACGACTAAAATTCCATTGAATAAAAAGTAAAACGAGCGAACGAGAAGGAAAAGATTAACAATACTCAATAAAGCTTTGTTCTTTATCACAGAGCCTTTCCCCGTTCATCTTCACGACTCGAGACCGAAAGACAGCTCTTTCTGGCACGGCCGACAGTTCGTTACGGAAGGATTTGCTAAAACGAATTATTATTTTACATTCCTTTGCGTGTTTCTGGAAAGAAAACAACTAAGATTGGGTAATAGTGTGGTGTGAACATTCGCTTTCAATTTTTACAATCGACACGTCTTGTAATAAAGTACGAATTATTCTCGAATGTAAAATAATAATGTATTTTTCATCCATCGTAAATACACACGCTTACATTGAAGAGTTTACACTTTTTACAACAATGACTGCCAAATCAAATCGCAGCTGTGATGAAACTATTGTTCGTGCACCTATTGGGACCACGATTCTTAACACAGCATATATCATAGATAGGACTCCACAATAGGTATTAGTTCCAAACATATATAACTTAAAATTTACGAATTTTCTATTTAGAACGTTCGCGAAAGCGACCAACCAGTATCAACCCCCACTTTTGACAAGTGTTGTGCTGCGAAACGTAGAAACTGAGCTTGCTTACAATTGACGCAGAAGGCAAACGATGACGGCGACTGCGAAGCTAATAACGACGCTAAGAGCGCGGTATTAACCGTAGATAATATAAAGTAGATAATTGTGCATCGATTTTTTATAACTGGTATTGCTAACACTGTTGACAGGGGAATATGTTTTGCGTATCCAACAGATTGAGATGTTTTCGTTAGTTGCAAATTTTGTTGATCAGACCCAGCCTGTCGTTGACATCGCCCACGTGACCAGTTACAAAATAATAGAGCTTGGCACGGAGCGTGGAAAGCCAGCCTTAACTGATTCCAGTGGATAGAAGTATAGCCTACCCTACAGCGGATACTCAGGAACGGTTCGGTTGACTGGATCTGTTCTATCCGCAGAAAAGACCTAAAGTGTCCTGACGCTGTGAAGCAGACTGGTAATAATTTCACTATGGTGCGCGAGCACCTATGTAACAATCAAATTGTTGACAGAGTAATCGAAAGGAGATATAAAGGATGCGGCCATCAAAGTAATTGTTTCTATTAATATTTATAAAAATATTATTTACATAACATTTATAACTGACCCACTTCGTTCGGCCCAGAAAATCGTAGGGGACGGCTTCGTCAATTTTACAAGGGAAATGACTGTGCTTACGGCTTTACCCACTTTGCCAAGTCTTGTTCGCCCAACCTACCGGGTAAGGGAAGCACAGTAATCAAAGCACCGGTAACGCGCACTTAACTTTGATGATGTGCCAAAAGTATCACATACGTGTTATGAACAACCAGGAGTCAAAATTTACTCATAACTTATGATTTAACTATATCTTTTAATGAAAAAAGACCATATTATAAGACTAGGTGTTATACTGCATTAGTTAACTTTGTTCAGCGGACGGATTGCAAGATTTACTTCGGAATTGCAGCCTATGTTATTGGTGTTGAATAAAAGTCGCGACGCCCAAAACTTGAAGGAAGGTTCTTTACAGTTTTGTTTCCTAAGATTTTATTTTTTATTGTGCTTTTACGATATAAATAATCTATGGACAATAGGATAATAATAGAGAAATACACAGGGTTCCCAAAAGACACTTTGTCTTGTTTATGCATAATACAGTCTTTTTTATAGTATTCAAGACTACGTCGTAAACACATCGCATTGCATATCACGTCGCATTTGTCGAACGTAGATCAGAAGAATTAGAAGACAATTTCGAGAAATCATCTGGTGTCCTTTGAGGCACCGTTTCTACATTACCTTCACGCGGGGTCTTGTATCCCCAGTTTTATACGGTATGAATTTCTGACGGTTTGAAACATTTCTGAGATGCTAAGTGTTTCATTCTCAGTTGTCCTGTTGTGGAATGAACTGCAATATATTAGTATCTCGTACAGAACCGATAGCTCTCGTCCAAGCGAACACTACGCGGACCTCACTTTTAAGACATTTTTTAATCAGGAAAGTGTAAAATATTGTCATGCTGCTTCCTGTACACAAACTTTACTCTGACAGAAATGTCATTGCTATTTACAAAACAAAATCCTAAGGAGTATAATCAGACTATTATAATATATTTTGTCTCGTGTTTTACTTAGTTGAAGTGCTGATGTAATCTGAGTAAAACGAACATATTTTGCCATCCTGGTTAACGTTCTGAGTTCTTATTCAACTTCATCCTAAACACTTCAGTTAATTGCGACACTCTAATTGTCAACAGCAAATCGTCGAACTCAGCAGAAAAAAACACGTAAGTTCAATAAGGAAACCGATTTATTTACAAAACAATCTGACGCGAATCGAGACACTCCTTTCCCCATTTAACTACTTTGGCACCTGACGACAAATGAGAATTACCCGGATCTCTCTCCCCCAACCCCGACCCTCAAATTTAACGTACTTGATTTAACTTCGTACATAATATGTTTAGCAGACTTTAACACCCGATACTTAAAAAGAACCGAGTTTTACACCATACGTGAAGTAAACTAGCATGATATAAAATTGAAGAGAATTTCCATTAGCTGTGTAAGGGTTAACAAAGGAGTTGAGGGCGGAGTGACTAATAACGGTAGCATACATTCTTCTCTGTACACTATACACGCATAAAACTATACATGTCCATTTAGCCTGCTACGCAGCTCTGTATCACGTGTTGAGTCCCCTCTTCTCCAAAAGGCACTCCAATCGAACAACCTACATTAAGTGTATCCGCGTAGACAACTGAGTTGTTTCATTCCGTTTGGGCAGAGGCGGCGGCGGTTTCTTGGACAACTGTTCATTACCACTCGATCGGAAAGAATGCACGGGACTGTGGGAAGGTAAATAAGGATGTGGATAACTCCGTATGTCCGCACTGTTTTGGTAAACGTCCTCGCTGGTCGTGTTGCCTGGGACGAAAACATTCTCGTACACCAAACTGTCTCCTCCAACAGAGGGTGGAATGTCTTCGTTGCCATAGTGTTCTCGCACCCACGCGCTCACCGAGCTCTCATTATAATTCGTCGGCAAAATGACCGGATCGCGGAAACCTAACACTTCGTGTGGTGTAATCGCCAAGTCTGCTTTACACTTTTGAGAAACCTGCCACTTCTTTTGCATGACACGCTGTAGATCCTTCAGGAAATCGCGCGGGGGAGTAACTGTACAGCCAGGTGAGTTAAGCTTTTGTGGGATTGCCAATGGTTTCGGATGTGAGAAAGAAAGACGAGTGGTGTCATTGCGCTTAGGGGGCGTGGGAGGCGGTAATCGAACTGGAACTGTTTCCGTCACGTCGCTGAACGTTATACGTTTCTTAGGACTTTTTGTTGCTGGGGTGGTCATTTCACTTTGCGAGTTTTTCCGGATGGGTTTTGGCAGGGTGACGACTGGTTCATTTTCGTTCGTGCAAGGAAAGCTCGGGCTATTGCCATACACAGCTTCCGGCGCCTCCTTTCGTGGAGTGACATCCATCGTGATGATAACAGGCTTGGGAGGCACTTTCGGGGGTAGACTTTTCACAGGAGACACACCTACTATAGTGGCTGGGCTCAGTAACTCCTGAGGTGGCAATGGTAGGTCGGATAAATCCAAGGTAGAACCAAACATTTCCTGTGGTGGTGGTGGCGGTGGCAAACTTTCAGTGATATCGTCGTCCAAACTCTCCTCCAACAACTCGACTGGCGGTGGAGGTAACTGAAGAAGATCGACGTCACTCAGCTTGTCACTGTCCGGTACCATGGGCGGAGTATTCACTGATACCTTCCGCCGGATGGTGTTAACTTCTTCGGTGAGCGATTTTCGGAAACTGTGTCGCTGTGAATTTCGCGCCACGTTACCAGCTTCGGTTACTTCTCCATCTACAGCGTCTTGGACTTCTTTGACGAGAAGTCGAGTTGTCGAAGTGAGGGGCAGTTTTGGGGTCATTGACGGCTTTCGCTTAATAGTCCCCATCGGAAAGTCTGAGTCAAAAGCGTGTTCAAACGTGGGAGTATTTCCAGAAGAAGGTTCGGAAAGGCATCCCGACGAAGAATCCGACGAAGCGCGGCTTAGAATGCTGTCTTGACGGGAGAGCGTATGTTCTACTATATTTAACAAAAGAAGTCAATACGAGGTCTCACAACGCCTTTAAAGAAAGCTTTTCCTTACCAGCATTAGCAGTTGTCCTGTTAAGTGTGCCAACCGGAGTCATACACTCGTCTTCTTCCTCCTCTTCCCTTTCTTTCATGTGCATCCGTGACTCTTCCTCCTCACCTCCTTCTTCGTCTTCTATTCCGCAAACGTTGGGAGCGGCTTGCACTGACGCTAACGAGCAACTGCGAGCCTGGGCCAGCTTATCTAGGTCTTCTTGCGCTAATTCATCCAACAAGGCTCGGTAATTGTCACACAGCGCACGTCCCGCTTTCGCTATACGAATGCCCATAACCCACTGGTCTCTGGTCCGCACATCATCTGCGCAGAGGTATCGAATAAACTTGGAAGATTTGGACTGGAGCTTGGGATGTTTCAGGGCAAACCCGAACTCCGTGGGAGCTTTATGCTTCTTGCGCCAGCCCACGCTTTCGTAAACCTAATTGAAGCAGTAAAAGAAAGCGTGAGCAACTTTTGCCACTCGACAACAAATGTCAGCTTACTTGGTTGGCTTCAAACGTAGCCAAGCAAACAAGATCTTTCGAAGATTTAGATTTCCCTTTGGGACAATAGTAGAGTCCGGAGGCTCGAAGAACGAAGTAATATTTCTTCCAAGCTTTCTTCCCATCAGCTTTTAGGTACAAAGGGCCTTCAATTTCAGGAACACCCACGCCAGAACTCGAAAAAAACTCCTGGTCAAAGAGCCAAACCATGAAACTTTTAGCTGAGCTGTCAACTCATCACAGATGAAAAATAAACATTTACTCTCTTAAAAGTTGAAAGCTACTAGACGTTGTGTATCCCGCAAGCTTACACAGCTATTCTTTTATGAAAGAAACCACGTCACAAACTTTCAATTTACCTCCAAAAGGTTCGACCTAGCTTCGTCGTCCAGTTGGCGATCCCTTTCTGAAGAACTTCCGACCAGCAGGAAATTCTCAGGTGCATGAAACAAAGCGTATTTTTCGGGTCGTTCTACAAAAAGTAGTGTGTTCTTCGAGTCTCGGGTCCACAACATAAGTTGGTCTACCAACATTTCGTGATCTTCGTATACCCGCTCTAAAGATGACAGGACAAAAGATTAGTGGACTGCCAAGCAACTCAAGACACAAAATCTTCTTCCGCAAAGCACTTAAAGAGGCTGAACTCTTTTATCTACCTGGCGATTCAAACATTTACGCTCTACACAGAAGTACATTTTCATAATCTTACTCCTCTAGTGGAAAACGGAGGCAAAAAGGAAGTATAAAACTCATAGATATTGCTTAACTCAAAAAGATAAAAAAACAAATAGCAGATCAGCAGCTTGTCTGAGCATACGGTTTAATTTCTCTATTTATTTTGTTATTATTATTTTTAAATGAAAGAGTAACATACCCATATGTAAATCCGGCAAATGTTCAACTAACGCCCATTTGGGGTCCATTCGCACATGATTCTTATCAGCCAAGAGCCGAGTTACATGTCCAACGGTCATTTTCTCATCCACTAGCAAAGATTTGGTGGAACCGTCGGCCGTGAAAGCTTTGATGAAAAGTTTCTTGATATTGGCTTCCTTCAGCTTTTCTAAAGCTAAACGAATTTTCTCCGCCTTAAGCCTGGCTGCTACTTCTGCTTGAGGAGAACACGTTCCGGAAGACGTCGATGTGCCTGATGTCCCGGAAGACTTGGAAGCGTCCGTTCGAGCTGCTGAAGTTCCTGACGAGGCAGAGCTTTCGCTCGAAAGCATGGAAATGTTATCGGAAAAGGCAGAATCGGCGTCCGGTGAATCTGTTCGACACCCTGGACCATAAAGAGTGAGATTACACTAGTTTTCGCGAAAAACAAGACCGCAAATTTCCTCACCTGGGTCAGGCCGGGGTTCATTATTATCCGAGTGCAACTTTTGCCCACCAGAGC
Source organism: Triops longicaudatus (assembly GCA_022885665.1). NCBI lineage: Eukaryota > Metazoa > Arthropoda > Branchiopoda > Notostraca > Triopsidae > Triops > Triops longicaudatus. Next base: position 500,420 of record JAGQDJ010000033.1, read on the forward strand.
TTGAACGAGAATGGGAACGCCTGTGAAGCGTGCCACCGAAAGGCCGAGTTTGTTCTGCCGCTGCAATGAAAAGAACATGAGATGAACTCAATGGATAAGATGAAAATCAATAAAAGTCTTACAAGGACTTGGTTTACTTGCAAGGGCGGGACCAATTTCATTTTTAGGCCCAATCTCCTGTTCAAATTGAGACCCTAATGCACAGAGCTCCCTCAATATTGCGTCCAATTCCACATCTTGTGAGTCTACATAGAAAAAAAAAAAAATCATTTTCCACACTAAAACAAAGAGATAATTTGACATTCCACCTTCCAAATTCGCCATGGAAAACCGGTAGCTATCGATTCGTGGCGGATTGAAATGCATCGCTTCCACGTCGGGGGCAGACAACGGTCGAGATGAGCTCACATTGTCCAATCCCTGAAAAACATAAAAAGCACATTCCATTTAATAAGCTCTTCCTTATTGCTCCAAATCACGACAAGCAATCTTTCGTATACTCACAAAACAACCTCCCCTTTCTGACAGTTACCTTCCCAATATTTTTCGTTTAAAACTCGAACATGAAACAAATTTTGCCCAGTACGCATTAAGGTTTAACGAGAAACCTGGCTACAAGATATAGAAGCTTTCAGAAAATAAGGAAGCAAAGTTATATATCAACAAGCCTCAAGCTCGTTTGCAGATAGGCCGCCTTTCCCTGTCAGTTTCTTCATAAAATGTGACCAACTTGCTATACTTGAGGATCTCCCCCTCGCTCGAAACTTCTCATGAAGGTAGTAACGGGATATTAAAGTTCCGTAATCTTCTCTATGCACCCTTTGAATAAACGGTGGCGTAATGACCATACAGCTATTGTCGTTTGATAATACCGACGCACTGCGCGTGTAAAGCAAGCAAGGAAGTATCTCATACAAGAAAGATTTTCTCAACAAAATGAATACTCTTCAAGAAGTGAATGCTTCCTAAGAAAACAACTTCTCCGCTGTGAATTCAATATTTTTTATTTATTCACCGAAGCAAAGTTGCAGTCTAAAGTGCTGCGATACGAACGAGCTACGGTAACAAACCAGCTAACGCATCCACTTCATGTCACCATCGATCCATTAATCTAGGACAGGAAATCTCTTCACGTAGGGACAAAACTTTAGACAAAGCATGCAAACTTGAGACACAAAAGTACAATCCGAGATAAACGAACAACTGCGTCTAGATGTGTCGAATTTAATTAAGAATAGGGTACGCTACTAGTCAATATGAGATCCACGCAAATTCCCTATGTTAGTTACATAGCCGTGTCCCACGCCATCCTCCCAGGAATATTCTGTAAGCCACAGCGAAACTCTCGCATAAGAATTTCTGTGTTGCTCAGTGCCACGCGGTTACAATAGAACCATTTAGTTTAAATATAATGAAGAGTAAATGACTCCTCGTGCATATGAAACAAAACGATGAAAAAAGAGACACTGAATGATACAGAACGCCTAATGGGAACAAGGAAAGATGAGTCTCCGTGGCTGTCACTCAACAAGGTTGATGCAATAAAGAAGCCATGCCTAGGAGCGATTGATCTCTTTTACGTCAGGAAGAATGGTGCACTACGATATGCAAGCTTGCTTTCTATCTTCCCCCAATGGGAACGAATGATGGTCGACGGTGCAATTAAGACGACCCTATTCCTCACAGACAGCCCTAGTCTTGAGTGGCAAGGGTTGAATTATTAAGGGTTACGTGAGAAGGGGTATTAGCAAAAGGAGCAACTGGACCGTGACAAGCTAGTGATTAATGTACGTTACCAAATATTTCGCTAAGCGCTGCATGGTTGAGACACTGCACGCTCGTTGGTCCCGCGGTGGGCCCCCGGTTCCTCGTCAATCTCCAGCGGCTTTTAGCCACTGTACTTCACATAGCTTCTAAATAAGAACTTCCGAATTAGCCTAACTCGGCAAACTGAACCCCGGGAATCGCACGAAACCCATGAAGGAAACGGCAAACAGCAATGACCAACTCTACACAAAAGTGCTACGCAACAAAGGGGCAAAAGAAGCACCGGCAAAATGCCCGGCTCACGCCAACGCAGCAAGTAATGTCTGCAGACAATCAGTGCTTGCTACCAGCGTTTGCGCACAACCCTACTCGCTTCACAAATAAACGAGCAAGCGCTCTTTCCTCTTTCAATAAGTGCTCCGCGATATCTATTTTATTCTTACCCTCATCTTCGTCCCTCAAAATGTCAAAAAAGACCTTCCTTGCCTAATTTAAGTCTAGAGTGTGCCCAGATAGGACTCACAAGAATGTATATAAACCACAACCCTAACTTTTACGAATGTCTACCCTTCCCCTTTACAACTCTGCAACGAAAGTTCTTACACATTAGGGCTGATTTTGACCATTAGGCGCATAACTATCTAAAGTAGGGTGTGCTCGCAAATACCATCAATTTCTGTCCTCACTTTGAGTGTCACCCCACCATTTCGTTTGTTAAAGCCGATTTGCAGTTTTTCCCAACCCAAGCTTGTGAACGTGTGCACATGAGTTTCAGCTTGCATGACCCTAGGTCACAGACATGACAGTGCTTAAGCTCACGCACCACGCACGTGCGCTTTTACTTCGGCCTTAATAACAACCCCACGCATACGGGTGGGGATCATGAGCGACGCACAATACGGACGATGGGGGTACAAAAACTAACTTCATACCCTCCTGTTGTTATCAACGGATGAGAAAACCATTCGACATGGCATATCCAACAGTTTTTAAGGGGCTACTTGACCTAAACACGTACAATTATCGCATTCTTTACGCTCCCTGCCCTTACCATGCTTCATAAGCTAAAAGCAAAACACAGCCGGCCACTACTGTTTTACATATATGTTAAAACTTATTTATTTAAAACTTAAATAAGCTCATCTCTTACGGTACTAAGCGTATTCTTTATGCTGCGTTGTCAGCATGGAATTATAAAATCGAAGCCTATAAGTAGACAAGTGTGGCACAAGGTTCATTCAATAAGCCAACGCCTACATGGATACTACCAAAGAAAAATTATCCTAGTGAATCAGGCGAGTCATTTCGTTTCTGGAGATAAACCCGACTTCTGCAAACTGGGAAGTGAGACTCAAACTGGCAGTTAACTCGACAGACTATGTTTCGAATAAGTCCTGTGAGTTCGTTCGCAAGTCATTTCCAAACAATTCTTTTGACATGCACTCAACTTATTAATTAAAAGCGCGTCAGGAAGGGGAGTCAAGTCATTCACAGAATTTTCTGGAGCCCTGCAACGCACTAGGTCTAAGACAAGAGTTTGCATTGTATATATGGATTTACTTTAAAGGCGGTCTATATATCACCCGCCGTTAAAACATTCCCTCCGAAAGAACACACCCTGTTAAGTGTTCGCAGGGTCCATCGTTTACACAGAAAATAGATTTTCTCCCAGTCACACTCTCGTATCGACCTCTTCCACCCTTACACGTACCAGTCGCAACATCTGCTCTTGGCGTTCTGGGTAGAAATGTTTGACCCTTGAGAGGGATAGAAAATCTAGAATATTTTGACAGGGACAGTGCGCCTTGCTAAGCTCACGCGAAACACGAAATATTTTCAAGTTTTAACTTCCCCAAGAAAAATTACATGTATGAAACGGGCTGTTTCCTCTGAAACAAGGTCCTGAGCCTACACGCTGAAGTGTATGATAGCACCTCCACTTGCCAAGTCAGGGCCATGTGCATTGCGTTATACTCATCTTCGTTACTTGCCAACACAGAAAGTGTGCGAAAGGGATGAGAAACTTACAGAAGCTTCTCAGCGCGAAAGACTTACTTTGCGGCACGACTCAAGGAGAACACCGACTGATAGTACTGTATGATGAGAAGCTCGTTTAAGTTGCACACATTTAACGTCCTTGAAACATCTTCTGTAGTAAGCGTATCGATTACTCTTATTCCCCCGGGGAGTCCCTACTACAGCTGACAACTTTTAACTAATTAGGAGCCATACAGGAAATGTCCAAAGCGAGTTCAGATTCTACAATCACCCAGCAAGTTCCTTGTGCCATTTCATCCCTACAAAATGGAATGGAGAGGATGATAAGAAAATCCCTGGAACCCCATCGGATTTGTCCTCGTAAAAAGTCTTACTCCCTGAAAGAGGAATGTTAATCGCTCGATTTCTGTAAAACCCATACCTCTGTGGCGACAACCTGAGCTTTTCTTATTCTTATTTATTTGCATCTGCCCATAACGTCAGTGCATAAATATTGTAACTCGTGTAATCTTTACCGGAACCCTTACATCACGCTTTTCGGAAACGCACGACCACGGACTGGGACCTACATTTCAGTCAATGAACAAGTCACCTGCATTTTTGGTTTCTCTAAGACCACGAAGACTAAGGAATTCCAGTGACGGGATTCAGCATCCGGCCCCATCAGAGAAATTCAACGGTGTGAATCATGCTTCTATATTCCAAATAACGTACGCAGGAATACGTGTTTGGCGCCAACTAGGCGCCAGATGTAATTCTACCCACAAAAGGTCCCCTCAAAAACTCCTCTATATTTGTTCATTCCATGCTCTTGGGAGAAGTAGGATCAGGACTTGGAGGGGCTGGGTTCCCTTTTCAATGGGTTTACACACGCCCTCCATACACACTAGTAACCATTTCTGCGACAACGATAGCAACCACCCCCACAAACCCCGACTTACCCCATCAATGCCTTCATCATCCGAGTCGGCCGAGTCGTCCAAGTCCCAAGTTTGCAACATATCCATCGTAATCGCTATATCCTTCATGGTGACTTGACAACGTTTCACAAGATCCAGTTAGGAAGAGAACCTCTTAGTCATGTCAGAAGACAGATAATCCCAAAGGATACGCTTGATCAATACGTCACTACCCTTGTCGTTACAAAGATGCGATGCAATCCCGATTCACAGCAGGAGATTCACTATTAATGAGCCTCAGGCATCGTTATTCGCTGATAAAACCTCACCACTTCAGCACGAATATTTGGACACGCTTGGGGTGTATTCTGTATAGAGAATATGTAGGCTCGTATCGTGTCGTAAGTTCACATGTAATTTCCGGAATGCACGAGACACAACATCAAAGGGGAGAGTGGGATCGCAACGTTAAAACAGAGGTCAAAGCAGGAGGTCAGCAACAGGACAGATCCACAGACCTCCTGCCAAGTTGCCCAAAGAAGCAGGTCGACCCGAATATACAGAACTCTCAATAGTCGTAATTCACAGCGCTTCGTATTCAGGAGTACAATCCGCGAAAATTTGATTCGAAAGCTGTGAACACAACTCACGAGAAAGGGTTAATATACCCCAGCTTATGTTCACGGCTATACCGCAAAGAGCAAACCACAACTCACCGAATATGAAAACAGCTTTCTAAAATACACTGAATAAAGGTTCCACAAGAACACGGGAGTGGGCAGTTCCAAAGAAAAAATTACAACCTACTCCGAGTTTGCGAACTAGATGGAGGACGAGTGATCTTAGAAATAACACTAGCCTGAACACAACCCACTAGCAACTTATACTCCCGAGTTCGAACAAGCGATCGCATCGACTGACGGGTTCGCCCGACGGTCGCGACCCTACCCAGACCGCCGATATTACCAAACAAGCGTTGGGGAGCACTGCACTCATTCGACATAGCGCACGTGTAAGCCTACACTCCTGCGCCCCTAACGGCCGGAGGCTGCATATTAAAGGGAGTATTGTGGAGTACGACAGAACATGCAAAGACAGAATATGCTTAGGGCCAGTCTTTAATTAAGGAGAGGGGATCATTAATCGTCATGTTTCATGCCATCAACACAACTCGCCCGCGCATGTGCATCAAAAGGGTTGGGTTACTAGCCCTTGTGCCATCTATCGCAACCACATCTCAACAGCCTGGTGCTGCGTTCCTTCTTATTTGAACTGCCTATTCCCTACGAAACACTGTCTGGCATGGGAGGGGCAAGTCCCACCGCTGTACAACACTGAAGACACACATGGCAACGAGCAAAGAAAAACTCATGCGAAGGGGGGTCGTCGTAACATGACGTCGCCTTGCGTCTATTCCCAAACCCAGTATGGGGTTGTTGTCAGCAGCTGAATAGTTTGAGAAGGAAAGCCCTATAGCAGAACAACATAGGCAAAGCCCAGCTGGCTTATGAACTTACGGGTTCGAAACCTGACTGACGCATCAAGACTGAACGCAAAAAGGGGAAGGAAAAGGAGCAAAAATTATTTTAAGCTCAGGAAGTCAGACGGCTTCATGCCGAGCGCAAACATTCTCCTTCAGGCTTCTCAATAAGTCCGAAAATCGCTCAACCTGAGGTAACAAACAATGCGCCAAACTTCTTTTCTTCACCCGCAAACGTCAAACGTCTCTTTCTTTTCAAACACCACGCACAAAACGCGGCTGCTAAAGGTTTTTGGGATGAAAATGTGGGGCCAAAGAACGCGAAGCTCTTTTTCAAATGCCCCCAACGCACATGAAACGGTCGATTGACTACAGAGGATCACCAAGTCTGGGAAGGGAGGTGGAGGCCGACTACTGCTATGAACTCCTAAAGTTATTGGAAGCCTTTCTTGATTACTGTAGCAATACAGTAAGACGAGGGGACCGCTCCCTTTTTCGTTTGCGCTCATTCTAAACAGCCTCCACTGTCCCATAGCGAATCTGTACTTTGACCAACGCACACGTCCATATTGGCTCTTTCCTTTTTACTCGTACATAGCCATAGGTCACAACATAAGGTTGTAATCCTCCAACCTTCTTTTCTCTATTTCCTCTAAACTGCCCCACCGGTCTGCCCTTCCTTCCGCAGATATTCTTCTACATGGCTGAAACAATGTCGAATATACTGGCATGAAAAGAATGTCCTCTTACACATAAATTACAGCTTTTGTTTGCGTCGTGTGGCACTAAGCTTCCCTCCACCAGTCGAAGGTTCCTGGGACTAAAAACTGAAAGGTCAATTGCTCGAAAGGGCCACTGCTAGGGCTAAATGCGAGTTCTCAACTGTGACAATAAGAACAAAACGCCTTTGTACAATGTTTTAATGGTCACCATATGACCAACGCAGTCTTTTCCTTTGAAAGTTAATAACAACCATGCTTCTTCGACTGTTTCCGTTCAAGCCATTCGGTGACCCTTTTCGACCTTAAAATTCATCGAAAAAATATCTCCAAGGAATATTGCACAAGCGGTAAGCCTATTAAAGAAAGACGGCGACCGTTATAACTCACTAAATATAATGTTACATGAATCTCCGGTATGTAGTTTCAACCAAAAGGCTAAATCCCTCTGACCAGTAAAAAAAAAAAATACAAATACAAATAAAATAAATAAATAATTAAATACATAAAAAGTAAATAAAAAAGACAAATCCATAAATACCAAAGAATATCGCGCAATACCAATATTCACTCACCACGCCCACGAATGTCTTGAATTCGTAGTAGGGCAGTGAATACATTCTATTGCGTTTTACACACTTTATGATTTTCTTCTCAGAGTACCCATGATCAAGAAATTCTTATGTTTAATTGCTATTATTTGTTACTGAGGTATTCAATGGTAGTATTTTTCTTGTTAATTTAGTGAGTCGACTGTTTAGGGTGTTTTATAATCCAGAATATTTGCGAGTTTCTTTGCAAAATGTCATGCGTCGTTAGTCATCACGTGAAAACATGTAAAATCGAAGATGTAAGGGGCTTTCTAACTAAATATCAACACAGGTCATGCTGACTGCGTTTAGATTGTGTGCGGGATAAACGGTCGTTTACAACAACTGATAGATTGAAGCTAAGGGTTTCAACCACAAGGCAACCACAAGGCATTGTATACAACGTAGTGGTATTGTGCTGCGCACGTACCATTTCCGTTTAAGGTCATGACGAATCAATAGGAACGGAAGTGGACCTCGAGTGACAAGGCCAAAAAAGGGGACGGGTCATCCTTCGCCCCTGACGTCCAGGAAATATGAAATCCTCATCGCAGGGGTAAATTTGGAAGAATAAAAACCACATACATCTCCTTCGCATAAACGCGATAGACATGACAGACAGAGCTCGTTAGTCACTGTCATGATCATCACTACTTAATGCTCCACCACGTATCCCTATAGACCTACGAGGATAGGCTGGACAATGGGATAATGCCATCCCGAAATTATGCTCACGACGCTGAAGGATTGCACAAACGCTTCACCCTTTCCTAAAAAAATTCTATATGTGTGAAAGTGTGATTCATTTTTGCAGCTCTTTATACAAGGTATAGATTGAGAGTATTAATAAAATCTTTGTAGTCCCAGTCTAGAGTAAACCTCTTATAACGAATTGCACGTTAATGTAGATAAATAAGGTAACGGTAATGTAGGTAAATTTAATATTTTTAATGTACCGAGGCGTTTTTTAATTGTGGTTTGAATTCTTCTTAAGAAATTAAAAGTGAATTTTCTTATTTACGACAATATCGAAATCGGCTTCCACAAATAAAGTATGACTTATTAAAACGAACTTTAGTACAGAAATTCGAAAATAGGATAAGTAGTATTTAAGAAATCACCTAAAATTGTTGCTACGTAAAAATACCATAAGCTAGACAGAATAAAATGTATTTTTTTAAAGAAAAGAACCTTAACATCTGAAATTCTGAAAAGAGGAACACCCCAATATTATCATACAAAACCTTAAAGTTTCAGACACGATACCAACAAAAAGTGCCTGACCTATTTCGTTTTTTGTACACCCTAAAATTTCAAAAAGCTGGTGCATCAGTTGCTGATATTCATCTTCCCGTAAAATACAAGAGTACCAAATAACAACCGTAATCTACAAATGTAATAAAAGCTTTATGAAGAAAAACTAAAAACTTAGCACTAGACATCTCCGACACCAACATTACTGTCACAACAGTTTTTCTGATTTTCAATTATTTTTTGAGTATGATGTTTGAAAATTCCCTATGTTATTCTCCCGCGAGGTGTTTGTGCATCCAGGGTCTTAAGTAATGAAAACAAAATACAGTCAAATGTTTCAATGTGAAAGAGAAAGAATAAAGGTTAGAAAAAGCGAATGCAAAGAACAATCTCAAAACGAGTCCTATTTTTCAGTCGGAATACCACTCTCGTTTTCTTTCTTTCTTATTCCTTCCCATAACGCGAGCTGGGAAAGATTAAGAGTGGCGTCGGTCGGCGTCTCGGCTCCACTCATAACATAAACTTAAGCCCCATTCATGAATTCGTAATGCTCCTTTGGTTGTTGATAGGACTTGCCCCTGCTACGATAGTCAAGACTAGAGGAGGGATTTGTTCCTCTAAACACAGAGGTCAAGCCTGATCTAATTTCGTTCAATGAACCAAGTCGAATAGTGAATGCCGGACGAAAAAAAATCACTCGATACAGACTCGTGACGCCTTGAAGGAAATTTGACATCACAGAGTCGCTAACAAGTCCTGTATCTCTTAGTACTTTATGCAACAAAAAAAGAAACTATACTCTTGGGTTGGATGTAAAGCTTCCCCTAGTAAGGGCTTCTGCTTTGGCGTCTCCTGTGGCTTATTAAGGGTGCCGTAGCCCACTCCAACACAGGGACGCCTTCGACGCTTGAAGTTCAATGCGACGACCCAAAACAAGAACGCATCTTGGCATTTCCGGCAGACCAGATAAGAAAAGAAAAACCAGACGAGTCTTTAAAAAGGGGCGCTTCAATGTACAGCCGCCGCTGTCGGCCAAATACGGACACCAAAATGGTCTGCGTATTTCCGATGCACTTCCATCTCATCAAGAAACACGACCTCTACTTCCAAGTGAAAAACTCCACAATCCTTGATCTCCATATCAAATCACTTTAGCCAAGTAATTGCGTCTTACGCTTGTTGTTGCAATGCATTACGATGCTTCCAATCATGCGGATAGAGAACTAAGCGTGTAAAAGACAATAGGAACATAGAATAGAAGGATAAATACAAACCCGCGTCTTAACGATAATAACATGAAATAATAAAGCGAAAATTGTAAAATAAAAATGACCACTCTTACGCAAGAAACGAAAAAATATTTAAAGAAAATAAAAATTAACGAAAAAAGCAAAATATGACTAAAAGAGAAATGCAAACAATTAATAATAACTACAAATGGCTAATTGATAAGAACAAGTTGTAAAATAATTAAAATGCACAGAGTCTAAGTCAACTGTTATTGGTTTATTACAAGTATGTGTCCTAATAAGTTTCGTAGCCCATATTAAAAACCTACACATGAATTTCTAATGGATATTCTCCAAGCACAACTACCATAGCTGAGCGAGTGCATTAAGCCAATACGCCATTAATTGCTGAAGTCGTGTATGCCGACGTCAACACTTTTAATATATCGAAATGTTCGTGAAGCATACGTAGATATTTTAATTTTAAGTTGGAAACCTCAACAAAACGTTGCCAGTTTCATTAAGCGCTCTTCAACTGAAGTATGAGTGACAAGAAGCACCCGGGTAAAGAGTACGAGTCAAGTTGAGCATTACGGCAGCCGGATGGCACATTGAGGCACGTGGCCAAATCACCTCACACCCCACGCCCTTAACTTCCTCATGTTCTTAGCGTTAAGACGCTTGAGAAGCTTAAAATAGCCTCGTTTGGTAAGCATCTGTTCGTTCGAGAAAAATGGGCGAGGGCGACAGCCACGAACTTCCGTCTGACCAGAAAGTCCAGACTCTTATTAACCGTCACGAGATTTTAGACGAGAAAAAAATCCGCATGACACAGTGACTCAACTTAATCCATGAAGCTTACTTATTAGATAATCACTGTGACGTAATAGCTTACCGACATGCGCACTTGACGTCTTATAACAGCCGTGAGGGGTATGTACGGCCTAGCCGATGGTGCACGCGGGACGAAACTCAAGCGACAAGCCGAAGCTACCTGAGTACGTTTTTGAGAGGCACGGGTACAATTTTGAGTGCGCTTAAGCCAAACGCGATTAGGTCGCGTACTAATTTTGTAAGGCAGGTTGGCATCCAGACTCGGAATGAAATGGCAATCGATGCAACGATACGTGCTAGGGTCATTCCGCAAGGACTTGAGCGTCGCCGCTCCGCGACACGATAGACGTTGCCAAATGCCCGTGCCTCGTGTTTTGCCGGTATTGATCTCACTAAGTTCCTCTAAAGCAGGATATTGCGATTTCCTTGCAGATGACTCCACTCGGCGGACTTCTCGCGTAAACACGTCGCCTTTATTCCGGTTACGACGGAAAGAATTCCGTATTCCGTTTAATAGCGTCGAATGTCTCGACGAAAGCCTGTCGGCCCCTGCTCGGGGCGACGTGGTTTCTCTTCGTCGTGGCGCATCCAGCCACAACGACGACGAACTCTTCCACCAAGCTGAAGGTTGCCTTAAAACCAAAGGCGTGTCATCCTCCGCTTTGTCGCCTAATGCGTACGAGACCGGTCGACGTGAACGAGACGACGACGGGTGCGATGGTGAAGGGAATTGCCAAAAACTCATGTTGACTCTTTTTTTACAATAAATTTTCCCAATATTCCTTTACACACATCGGTCACAGCCAACTCAACCGCACAACACAGTTGATGGAAAGGTCTAGTACGTGTATGTTTTACACACAGTACACAAGTCCCAGTACCAAACCAAGTGGCAAACCGCATTCGTCGAAACCACTCATTCGGTGAGCCAAGCCAGGGTTAAAGATGGCATTTCACATGGCGTAGGGTAGAAATTTGAACTGGTACAAAAGCAGGAAGAGGAAGTAACACGCCACGATGCCGAATTGCTGCACAAACTCCAACTCCCACCTCTTGTCACGTGTGGTAACACGAATCCCAAAACACACTGAAATTTCAGCATTCTCCACAAGAACGCCTCTTTAAGTTTCCCCCTTCTCAACAGTCTTTACTATAAGTATACGACACCTTTTGGACTTATGTTGTCTGTCGCGCTCCAGAAAGTAAATGTAAAACGTCTGCTTTGGTACCTTCAACTATACGCCAACTATACCACCGCCCATAGCAAGTGAAGGAACTGGTTGACCATCATACTAGCTTAACAAAGAGCGCGGGCAAACCCCCTTCATTTACCACTGTTGTCCCCTTAAAACCTCCTTAAAGAACAGATGTGCACCGACAAGGTACGTTTGGACAGCAGCGTACGCCTCATGAGATGAGGAAAAAAAAGGAGCAGGTGCAACATCTTGGCATCAATTCATGCTTTCATAGTACGATTTGTTTCCCGTGTGTACTTTCCTCTGTTTTTTCACGTGTACTTTCATTTGTTGCCCACCTAACAATGCATATGACGTGTCTTATAAAGAACATAAAACCAGCGCCTTTTGCATGACCATTTTGCTAGGGTTACATGTGCACAGCACACATTCATCGTGAAGTACCATCCTAATCTTTACTAATAGGTTTATATCGACAAAACATGCCTCTCGCTGTGTTACACCCACGGCATAGTCATTGGAAGTCACAAAAATGGCGCGGCACGCGCCAGGTGTTTCACCACTCAAATCATTTCTAGACTTCTACCTGCAAGGCAGGCTTCTCCTGACAACGTAAACTTCTGACAAAGAGCTTATCCTTAACCAAGGTCACTTTCAACCACTTTTCAGTCGAGGTAATGATACCCTTTAACAGACCGTAATCGCATACATCATCATTACGCCAAACAATAATAATAATCAGTGCAGATCTCAGAGTATACTAATTAAGCATGTCAAACTTGCTTTGTCGCGTAACAAGTACGGTATTAGACGAGTACACAGTCCTGTCTACGGTCGAATTAGCCACAGCGTACTTGGAACTGGCAGCACGCTCGTCCCTACAAATGCGAGCCACCCCTACACTTTCAATCTGTTGTGACCAGTGAACCAGACCGATGCTCGGAAGATTTGCAGACCATCTGCAGGGTCTCAACAGCCAAAGTGCCTATTATATTTAGGGCACTATCCGTCATGTATAGGACTGGGGATTTAAATGCGACTCCTGAAAGCTCAAGTTTCATTGCCAAACCTGGTTAACTTGTCTGACGAGGTTTTCAGCAGGGCTTAAAGGGTACAACAACGCGACGCGCAATAGCTTGGTGGCAAAGATGGAAAACCAGTGAAGCAGCACAAGAGGGCAGGTGTGTTTGCGCTAGAGTACACGCCAAAAAAGTTAAATGCGGAGTTAACAGACCAGGTGCAAAATTGCAAGATTTGCATAAGGAAAGGCTTCAAGTAGACTCAAGACTTAATCCGGTTCACAAAGTGAAACTATTTTTTTAAAATAATATTTCAATGCATATGACTGTTCCCATGTAACATTCATTGAATGTTCCCTTCAAAACTTCCCTTCAAAAGTTCCCAGGTCTGCAAACCTACAGAACTCCCACGATTAAATTTCCAGCTCCCGATAATTAATTCTCTGACTCAAAAATTAAATAAACAGCTGTGCCTGTCAACACTGTCATTTATTTTCGTTTTTAAGAAAAGCGAGTAGCCTTTTTAACTTTCCCTCGGTGGCTAACGAGTTGGGGAGACAGGGCGAGTGTACTGTTTCCTGTACATGGTTTAATGACAAATTTAAATGTTCTCCAGTATGTTCCATAGAAAACTGCACAACAGTAGTAGCTTTCCCTTTTATTATACTCCCCCTTCCTCTGTAATATGCAAAAAGTCCATGCCAACAGCTGTTGATATGTGGGGGAAACAATCTGTTGAACTGTCCATGGATAAAAAAAAAAGCCATAATAATCTAAATGCTCGATCGAAAAACCAGTGGTCTACTTCGAACGAAGATACACCCTATGAGTGGGGTGAAAGGATCATGCGCCTCCAGCCCCAAATTCGCTTCACGCTTGGTATTATGCATGTGATATAGGGGGAAAAGGTATCATGCCATACTAATACTCGTGTAAGCGTAATGACCGAAAAGGGATAAAGTTGCAACTACGGGGCCAAAATGGAAGCCATTCTATGACTTACGGTATTAGCCGACGCATGGAGTTTTCAAGCCTGTCAAGTTCACAAACTGCGTATACTAAAGAAAATTCACACAAGTGCACTTTGCAAGCTACATACAGCAGACTTCACTTTCGTCAACTAATGCAGACTAAGTGCTGTTAACAAGCTCGAAAACTCGGACGTTTTCATTACTTCGAACTTTATAGTTAAAATTTAATTTGCTTAGGGTTGCTAATAGTTTATAGTTGTTATTATTATTAAGGTATTACCCACAATGTCACGGGAATTCGCGATGAAAATGACAAGCAAATATCGCGAAGATTTCAAGAATAGCGTTACTCATTGTTCAAATCCTTACTGACTGCAAGCATTTATGGTATAATACCACAATGCTTTTGTTAAGAAATCTCCAGAAACTCTTTTTGGCCATTTTAGTAACATTAGTGACACCAGGCGGAAGCTGACTCCACGTGGAATCGATGTTCCATGTTAATATTATAAGACAGGCTCATAATACCCGTATATCAAGGTTGAGTTCCAAACGAAAGCAACACAAACACGTATACCGCTCGTGAAAATAAGTAGTAAGTAGAATTCATTATACTAATTCACCTAGACAACGCGAAATCTTTTCAATGTTACCGAAGTTCGTCATTGTCAGACTGTTCTGTACATTTGCGCAACTCGGGGCTTTGCATGCCGCCTAAAATGAATAGAATATACCCAACACCGAAAATACCGTTAATACCCAACAGTTCGCTATAAAAGGGTTCGGTATAACAAGAGTCTGTCATGGAAGTTTCCAAAATCGAGACTGACGACTCTAGAGTTTCACCGCAATCAATTTCGACAAGCTCAAGGTCTAGCATTCTGTCCGTTAATTTAACAGATTCCGGTCGCTAGGTTTATGAAAAACCTATTTCAGTGAACGTTTCAGGTTTAAGTTACAAGAAAAGGACATAGTGATCTTGTTAACAGGGCAAGTCGTTTCCTTCAAAACTCATAATACGTGTATACATCAAGACTTCGATATGGCCCAGCAACAGTTCGGTGCGAATAACGACCCCACAAATCTAACAAACACATGCGAAAGAAAAGGTCTTGGAGGGCTTTTTTCCTCCCCAAGAACCCTCCAACCGTAGAGGGCCTCAGACTAATATCGCAGTCGTATCAAACTGCCATCACGCCACTATTGTGGATCCTTAGGTCTGTAATCAAAGACACCCAGACTCGCAGCAAGTCGTCAATAATTCGTCCGTCTCTATCTCTGCAAAGCAAAGACTAGGATGCGATCTTTTCAAAGGTTATGGCGCCATACCCAGCGGGTTCCTGGCGCCGCGATCCAAATTCAAAATAAAAGCGTTTCAATGCCAGGCATAGTTCAAACGGGAAACTCGCCTCATATCCTACATACACAATTGTACGCGAAGAAAAAGGGGCCCGGTATTTTCCATCTGGGGCGTTCGTTGCAGGTATATTCTATGCTAATCTTCCCCAAGATGCAGAGCAGTTCTTGTAAGCAAATGCTGGTTTACCCGCGTTTACAGCGCAATAGAAGCTGAAGGTAGACGAGACAAAAGACGAACCAGAAGATGCGAGTTAGACATGGAGTTAGAGGCCACAAGGAGGGTATAGAAAGCTCATTAACTTTTTCTCAGCCACCTCCCATGTATTTTTTCCTTCTTTTGGTTCACACCCAAGTATACAGGGAATTTAAGGCCACAAAACCCCACAAGATCTTTAATCGTGCAAGTAAAGGCTACTGATAATGTGATACGCCTTACAGTAATACACACCCCGCAGGAAGCAAGAAAAGGGGCAATTGCCGGAATAGGAAATCGCTCGTTAGGAACTTATCACGCGAACATTGGAACAGTGTAACAGCACGGATAAAAAGTCAGCACAAAAACAAAGATTTCCGTCCATAGCATGGGAAAGAAGGTTCCCCGCTTGCATAAACAACTAACACGGTTGAGGTTGTTCGAGAAGGCAATGAGAAAACCTGATACTGATATAAGACAACTACATGAACCAACGTCTTCTCCCCCGGAAACCTACAGTGACCTTTTTGCGCCACAATTATTTGTGCATGTGAATGTGTTATCCCAAGTTCCCTTGACTTAATGTCTTAAGCACAACAGTACGGGAATTAGCAAAAAGGAACAGTAATGAACGACGACACTTGCGTGCTGAACAGCATGACAAGCAGGACACACATGGCTTCTTGTGTCTCCACTCGTCTGGCTTACTGTTCGTGAAAACTCCGTGGGCCTCCGCATTATGGGAACTAAACTACAGATATTCCCCAACAGTCATTTGATGCCACGGAGGGATTGAAAACCCCGTTGAAATAATGGTTACCCGTCATGACTTAATGTAAGAGATGTATCAACGAAAGTTAGGTTCATAGATTCACAACCAGCTACAAGTATGAGGTATTGGAGAAAATAAAAAGAAAACAACTTACACATTTTATCATTTAAAACCAGGTTTGGTGCAGAACCCAGAGATAAATTTAGGAGCTTGGGGTGGAGAAGGAGATTTATGTCTGTGTAAAGCCTGTCTGGGGGAAGAAACCTATTACCGAGTATCTTCGCATCGGTTGTGGCTTACGCCATCTATCATTATTTGTATGAACGACTATCCTGTACCAGTGACTGAAGAACGGTGCATTGAAACTGTACAAAATAAATATTCGAGAAGAAATGGTTTTCTTCCTACAGGGATTTATACTCGGACAGGTTATTTTCTTTACTTAAAAAAAACGAAATTCTAGATGAATAAATAATGTGATATTCGCATAAAACTGAAGTGTTGGGACAAGGCACGCAAGCTCTCTGTTTGCCTTTTGAGATGTGTCAGTGCGTTGAGAATTTCGGTATCCCATCCCCGTGGCACAAAACCGGTTAGGACAGCTTTAAGATCTCACAAACACCGAGGAAAGGATCGACTTAATTAGCCCTAAGGAAGCACGTTCTGTCAACAATTTTCAAAAGAAGTATAAAACAGCGTTAAAGCTCTTCCTCTCCCCCACCTATCCATTCTGAACTGCGGTTACAGCTCTTGAAAGATTACGATAAAAAAAATAAGTATTAAAATCGCCTTTTCTAGTTAGGAAAAAAACCTTTCAGCTATTATTATTAACACGTATGCCAACCTGAAAAAAGGTTCACTTTTTTGGATATAACCAAAAACCCATTATTAAAAGGATTTTCAATTCAATTTCATTCGGATTTTTAGAAAAGGAGAAAACTTTAATAATTTTTAAACAATAAATACCACAGCATGTCAAAAATCTCGTAACGTGAATCTATCCACGTAATGTTAATCGTCCAAGTCACGCAATCTTCCATATTTGAGAGGTCCCTCAAAGTCCTCATAAAGCTTTCAATTTTTTCCCCATTTCCCCTTTGGACTGTATACTCCGTGAGTCAAGAAAGGGCGGTGTCTGTGACACGTCCAACAGTATGGAGGGCGTAGTCCAAGAACCACCTAAAACACTGCGAGACAAACCCAGAAGGGCGGCTTCGCTTTCTTTTGACTACACATAGACACAAACAGTTAGCTTCGTCCATCATCCGCTTGAAGAGAAAAAAAAATTAGAACTCCATTAGCAACCCATGGACAACACGGTTTCTGGACTCGTAGGGATAAACCAACCTAGGTATCGACGTGCGACACAAACGCATCCCAAGTAATCCGACATAGTTCCGGCATAAAAATTGCATGGAAAGGAAATCCATTACACTAGTATAGGAAAGCAAAAACGACGAATAAAAGACTCTCATGAATGTTCAGAACCTGGACGACAAGCTATCTATCTCGAATCGCACGCACCATTTTCATTATTTGTAACGAAGCCCGTTGGTGCTGTCAGTCAAGTGATGGTGTTATTTTTCTCAGAACAAGAATGCGAAAGAGCTCCTAGCCAAAAGAACACGGATTTTACGGCTACCACTTTAACGGAGATTAGTCTCAGCAACCAGTCTGTATCACCCGACCTAAACCAAAGCACACAACGTTATTAAGTACAGAATTCAGACTCAAGGCTCTTGCTCTTGAATCTCATACCAATTTAACGCTCCATTTTTATTTGAAAATGTTTCACTGCCTCACATAAAGCGTGTTTACCGCTGACAGGGGTATCATTTTGATTACACAAGAGCTAATAAAAGGAGAGAATTTGGGAAGAGAAACACGATTATTGGTAGATTGGTTGAGATACATATGCAAGTCTGACCAGACTATTTCGGGTGCATTAAACTAGAGGGGGAAGTTCTGGAAAAACAAACACGTGGTGGAAGCCAGCAAGTGTAGGGAGGGCGTGGGATGAGACAAACTTCATAGTCCCTCACATTCTTTACACAATCCGAAACGCTCCAAGACTCCCTAACAAGAGGGTATATCCTCGAGACGTGTGAATCATCTGAAACCACTGCGACTATAAATAAGAAAATCTAGACAGATTGAGAATGGACGCAATTGCCCACCAACTGCTCAACCACAAGCAGGTAGAGATTTAAAACGAGACGTATAGATGTGTTACGTGGGTATGCCTGCAAAGCCCCCTACAGTATCTAAAATAGTACGACGTTCCAACAGACAGAAAAAAACTTGTTTTTCTTCTTCAATGCACCACCGAACCCATTACGGCAAATGGGATTTCGCTCTCCTTTGCTGGGTACTTCCAGAAAAGAACACATGGCAATATTCCACTTAGTCTGGTAAGATCTAACATAAATACTTAGTTAAACACTAAAAAGTACGGCATTTAACAAAAATATTATTACTATACGAAGTAAAATAAAAGTATTAGCAACTGAAAAGTAATATGTTAAAGGTATCACACGAGTCTACGGTATCACACAAGGTATCACATTTAACGTAATATATTTAATAACAGATAAACAATAGGTAATAATAGAGAATAAAATACGGAATAAGCTCAAAAAATACGGACCAAATTGTATAAAGAAGAAGCACATTCTCGAAAACTTAAGAACTCCTCACACCCTATGACACAAGGACACACGAACCGTACGATATGACGCATTTACAACAGGCTGCGTTTTTGTGACAACACAAACAGTAGATGAACCAGAAAGCATGTAAATAGGTCCTAAGATTTATACATACGACATGGGCGTGAGTGCCGACTAATCAAAGTTAACTCGGGTTTCCCCCGTTCCCGGATGTCTACGAACCTCATTACTAACAAGTAAGCAAGAAAAGATGGCACAGCTTACGATTTTCAGGCTATCCAATTCTCCGAGCCAAGTGCTGAGTAAAGCGGACGGGTCATCGAGGTCAAGCGTGGTGGCAGCGTTGGTAGTCGCTTGACCAAGGCCAGGATTCGAGCGACGCTGGGTCGGGGGCGGTCGTTTGAGTGTGTTGCGGGCGGGTCCGACAATGTCGTGATCGAAGTCAGGTTCGGTTTCGGAATCTGGTTCAGCTTCGCTGTTCGAGAGGCAGAGGTTATCTTCGTAGTCTCCCATGGTGGCTGTACTACGTAATTACGGGCTCGGACAGTACGGGCAAGCAAGTTTACGATCTCTAAAAAAAAACATGGTCAAATCATCCAATTAGTTGGCTAGCCAAGTGCGGAAGATCTACCGAACAATAGAAGAACAGACAAGTATTGTAGCGAAACATGGCATGCATTTCAAAACGAATATCTTCAAGAGCAACTATTTGCGGGCTTTCGCTTCTTTTACAATCTGTCTGGCAAAAATGTACAGCAATAAGGTAGTTGTTGTGCGAGACAACAGTTTTCAAAAGCGTACGTGGTCGGTCTCACGGGTTTGTTTAAGCATTTGAGCTGCATAACCGACTGCCTGTGTGCCGACATGTGTAGCTTTTACTGCTGTTATTAGTCCTAACTAGGGACAAAACAGTTTTCGTTCACAAATGCCCAGCACGTTCCTATCAAAACATCATCATATTGGGGATGGGGAGCTTACGCAACGTTCGTTTCGCTCTTGTTACCGAAATAGGGAATATGCGACACGCAGAGCAAAACTCTTCTCGTACGTGCGGTGGCGCATGCGTCTCGTATTAAATGTCAGACCGAACTTAAAATGAAGCATATCTTGAAACATGGATATCCATTACGTTACGGAAGTAGCTGCACTACAGGGTCCAGGAGTCGATAAAAACTGTGACTAATGTTTGTGACGCAAATAGTTTACTCTTCGTAGGGGTATATAGAGTGAACGCGCTTCTTAACTCAGTTGAGACAGTTTTGCTAACTGGAAGTGTGCGTACGAAACGAAAACGGATATAGGGTCCGGAAGGACACACAAAACGGTATCATTTGTACCGGTACACGTACCTACAAATGACACTTAGTCACAGAGTTTACAGGTATATAGCGCATGTGCTTTGTCAAAAGTACTGTGTGATTTTGGGGCGTTGTACCACACCGAAGTGGCGAAGTTTACTAGGTGGAGTGCGCAGGGGATATTCCAGCCTATTAGTCCAATAACAAGCGTGTAAAATTTGCCTCCGACTTGTTCAAGCGAACAACTGTGGCAACCAGAAAAAGGGACAAAGTTGAAGCGGAACAAGTGGTCCGAAATTGTAACCAGACAATTTTTATTACACACAACAACGTGTAGAATTACCTTCTTTAAAATGAGGATTGTACGGTAAAATAAGTTTGTACATATATAAATCCTACAGAATTTAAGAAATAAAAATGAGATAAACTATAACGCCACCATTATTTCCATATAATTATATAATTAGGCTACTTCACGCGATTATATTCTGCATTAAAGGGGTTAATCTATTAAGACATTAGATCGGATAAGAGGGTATTCTACTACATCTCTGTTCTACGTTACTTTCAGGGACGTAAAACAGAGGATTCTCCCCCATATGCAAACCGTACTAGCATTTCGTGCCCCGAAAATCAATTACGAGGAGTAAGACTCGATCATTATAAACAAACTTCACTGAACATTATGAGCAAAGGCACACTAACTTTCGATTACAAACACGTTTTCTTATATATTCTGGAAGAATATTTCCCACACAGTGTTAAAATGGGTACTAGAAATTTGTTTTAAGAAAATTCCAGAAATTGGCATTTTGTCCTCACAATTGATAGCTATAGCAAAAATAGGTAGTTCAAATTGCTCAGAACTGGTCTTTACACGTAATGTTAATACTATGTATGAATTCCGTCAGGGGGAGACAATCAAGGTTAAGAATGGTTGGGATGTTGGGGATAACAATGTTTCGGGGACTGATTTGGGGCTTTCGTAAATACCAATTTCTGAGGGTTGTATATGCCAGTTTTAGCATTGGAGAACCAGAACAGGGATAAAAAATAATAATAATAATAAAAAATAAAACCTGGCTCCTGCTGTTTTTTTCCCCAAAACGATGAGAGGATTTTTCTTACAGTGTACAAAAGGACCCTTACATGAATCCTATGTAATTACTATACATGTAGCCTATCACAAACTATTAGCTTCTGACAGCATTTGAACTTCGCTTGAATTCGAAATACTACAATGTCAAAATTCCCATTCCTTCAGACACTCGGATAAACACTGAAAATTAGCAGCACCTTCATACAATGTTAGTCTAGCTATTTGGACTTGGTGAGCTGTTTAATCATGAACGCATTTTATTAGTTAGGTTGAATATATTAAAAAATTCCAACGCAATACCTTTCCAAAGTCTTTTCATTAACATTCGGTCTTCCTAGCACTTTCTAGTAGTATAAAGTCCTACGGCGGTTTTTCACGTGTTGAAGGTACGATTAACAAGCTGTTTCGTCTCTTTTTAGCTAAAGTCCAAACAAGCACTTAGTTCCGCCTTCCATTCTGGCGAGGAGACGACAAGGTACACAAGCTCAACTACACATGTTGTGCAGGAAGAAATGGAAAACGTGGGTTGTTCTGAAAGCAGTCTTCCAGTTACCAAATTTTACGGTCCATTACACATGCACTTTGAGGTGTCAGGCTGCCACAACCAAAGCCGTAAGAGGTAACGGATGACCAGGCTATACGAGATCTACCCTTCTGCTGATATATCAACATCTGGTCAAATAAGAGCAGCAAATGAATAGCCCCGACACGTGCTTGCACCTTTCAAAATATGCTCCCCCCTCCGTTAACCGTTCCACTTGTTTACCTTCAACACGCCCTAACTAAATCCAAGCCAGATTTATCAGCTACTTAAAACCTTCACACAGCTTAAGTTTGCACTGGTCACTACAAAGTTTGTAGCAGCCTACAAACCATTGCTAATGGGAGAATCGCTGTCATAATAGCAATACAATGTACTCTGACCACAAAGGCAGCCTGTGTCAAATGACCGTCAAGAAACACTCATAATGATACAACGCAAGCTGTGGAATGTCACTACATTTAACAACTCAACGAAATTAGCAGTCAGACTATACACAGAATGACAAAACTCAACCGACTAAGTACTGTATGTAGGGTTTAGACCACGTTCGTAACTCATTTTCCACATGCTCAGCGTCTACGTGACCGGCCTGACAACAAATTACAACACTCAAAAGAGTTAACGATACACCTCGACCAAAACCATGGAGATTCCCAAGCTGGCAGCGCATTCCACAGCTAAGAACGATACAAGTCGAAAGATTTTTTTAGTGCCACGTTGTAAAAAATCGCCTATCTGTCACACCTCCCTTGCATAACCCATATTCTATGGTCACTTCGTGAAAGATAAGCGGCTATTTTTATGTTATCCTTTGGACACTTATTTGTCTTCAACCACGCCAGCAACCTTTACGGGGTAACAAGGTCCTAACCATATTAGGCCTCCAATTTGGAAATTCCTCCCTTCCATGTATGCAAAGGCCCAATTGCCTCCCCTTTTATCTATTGGCTTCGTTTTAACGTTATCCGCATATTGACTCTTCTGTACCATCCCAGCTGGCTTGCTTTTACCACATGCAAATGAGAGGCTAGATACAATATGCTTTGTTCGTCCGGCCCTCCCCTCCTCCTCTTGTTGCTGACCGTTTTACACTCAACGCGGTGCGAATGGAAATGAACGCATTACCGTGCACTATGCTCGGCCAATGTGGCATCGCATCCAAAGCTTCTCCGAACTAGCTGAACTTCACCGCAAACATTCTCTGGCTGACAAGCTCAGGCATGGTCCAACAGCCGACCTGTCCATCGCGAACATAACATTTGCTCTATCGCACTGCCCTTTGTCGCCATCAAACTTGACCTGCTCTCACCAGGGAACTAAAACTTTCCCGTCTACACGCTAATTACTCAACATTTGTTATACTCACCTTTTTGTATGATTTTACGACACTCTTTTGCCTGGGTTGTCTATTTGTGCAAAACTGTACCACCGAATTCTCACAGGTTACAGGAAGATCTTTTATCGTCAAAGTTAATCGCCAAACCCGGATGTCTGCCCGACCTAGTTTTACTTCGATCGAACTTGCCCAAAGAGCAAGCTGTTTGATACAATCGCACGATTATGTTACGAACCGTGCTTAGAAGAAACAAAGTAACGGCTTCTGAAGGGAATCAGAAAAACTATGACTTCAGTTAAAAAAGAAAAGATAATATTCATGATTTATTTCACGACAAGTTGACAGACTTAAATATAGCTAAAATAAACAAAAGCTTTCATTAAGGGGTAATAGGATTATGTGATACACATTTAGGTGGGTTCCACTGTATTTGCAAATTGACATTACACATAACATATTTTATTTTTCCTGTAAACCTGACGATCTTGCAAAACGTGAAGTTAGACACTTTTTCCTTTCAGGACAATTGGCAAAAATGAGAAATGATACTGCGAATTACTGAAATGGTATGTCAATAAAAACTTCAGTATCAACTCTCGCAAAAGTAGTAAGTTTCAACGTTACGGCTCAGGTAACGACTCACGAGTGCTAAGAATCTGTCTAAGAGCTTCTATGTTCGAGAATCAAGAACGAAGTGACAGTTAGTGAGCAAGTTTCCGAAAAACGTTTTTTCAACTCCAGTTTCCTTCCATTTTTGAGGACTAGGGACATTCTTGAAACAAAGTCACGGAATAGGGGAATTGTTGCTTTAGCCACGCTAGCCAAGCACTTCACCCCGTTTTCTTGACGGCAAATATCTAAACAAATCTGTACGTTACTATCAGCTGTAGATATCTCAGTGACCCAATGAATGAACTATGCGATACGGAAAAACCTTTCCTACAAAGGAATTTCGGCAGTCCCGGTCCCATCTTCAGATGCCCCATGCTGTGCATGAACATTCTTGATTTTGCTGACCAGCCTCAAAATGTGACCCTCAACCCAATAAATCGTACCCTTCTTCCGTTCCAGTATTTGTCTTGCTCATAAGGTCACAAAGCTAGATTCTTTAAAGATTAACAGGGCCCGCGACATGGGAGTTCCGGTAGTGCTTTAAACAGAAGGCCTTGTGGTACTACGAAAAAATGTCGAGTTTTCTCTAAGAATTAAAACGTGTCCTACGACAATTTCGCTGGTGCTTTAACCCAAGGATTTATGCGATTTATTGAACAGGTATCACCTCACCTCACGCGAACGGGAAGTGCACCCTTAGAAGAAAGCTACGGAAAAAAGGTCGTCGTTTGCATTTATAGCGAACAGGATTCGAAAAACGTTCCACAGAAGCTATGAGGAACATGCAAATGAAACGCGGTAGTCGACGGGGGTTTAATAGGAGACTGACAGATGAAGAGTAGCTAAGACGTTGGTTGCATATGCTTCTGACAAGCTTTCGTTTCGCCACGCTTCCATAACTCCTATTCATCCCGACAGTTGTCCATCAACAGCAATCAGGCCCATGACAGTGAACCTTAATGCACACTTGCATTTATCACCTTTGCCTCAATTCTCGTTTTTGCCGTACATGAAAGCGTACCGACTCGTTTCCATTCATCCCTTTTTAGGTCCTTGAAAGGATCAGAATGGCCAAAGCAATTTGCAACATCCCTTTCAGAGCCAAAGGGAAGGAATATTTCACCTTCTTACTTTCCACTCCCAACTTGTATTCTAGCACGAAAAAAGAAAAACATCTTTTGCATGAAACAGTTTTTCAAAAAAGTGACATGACGCCCTGTAGTATTAAATCACTTCCCCTGAATAATAAAACATTCAAAGGTCTGTGTCACTCATACCTCCTTGCCAAGTTCTTCATGCGCATCTTTCAAGTCAAATTTGGTGACCTTTATACACTTGCATGCATAATACAGTACAAGGAAAACGGGCGGAACACACCTCCAATATTAAAGTGTACAAGCCCAGGCTCACTCTATAGAAAAAAAAAAGAATAAAAGACAACCCTAGCCTGTTGTTGAATTTCAATGCTCCCATTCGGAATTAAAATTGGTCACATTCTGGACACAGCCGCGATTACTCAACCACACCAATCTGGTATCTTCCGACGACGCAGACTAATTCTCTACGCAGGAACAAGTCGTAAAACATTCACAATCAATCCACCCCGGACGATTCAGTTTAAGCGTTCTTTTCTTATCCAGAGGAGTGGTGCGGGCTTTCACTCATACCACTTTCTCAATTATGTTTCATAAACAGGTTTACAAGCTGTGCTTCTCCCCAAAAACGGACAAACCCTCAGATCCCTGAAACTTTACTTATGGAATTGTAAGCATGAAAAATGGCGGCCGCTTTTTACTGCTTTTGTCTATCGGTCTCACCGGCCTTCCTTGCCTACTCACTACTGCAAACTCATCAATCAGAAAACCCAAAGTCCACAGACTTGATTCATCGATTGATATTACCCCAAGACGCAGATCTCGTTCCTTCTCCTCTTTGAGCCAGCAAAGGGTCATTCACTGGGGTAAGGACTATTCGGAGATAAGAATTTTCGGAAGTTCCGGAAGGGGGATGACGGTAGGCCCTAGCCAAAGGGAGGGTTGCTTCATGTGTCATCGTTAATTAATTCTAGAGGATGAGTCACCGAAGGAAAGGTTGCGACTCGAGAGGAAAATATCCCGAAACTTAATCGACTGAAGTGATGCAAAAAGATTCGGTACTTGATCTCAGCCTAGCCCAATGCAATAGCAATAACGGAACACGCAATGGTCACGTACGCAAAACACATGCATTTGCTGTAGCCATTTTCTCATGATTGAGGTCATGCTATAAGCAAGAGACAAATAAAACGAAAAATAAATTTGTAGAATAAAGCAAGGAGAAATGCATAAAAAATAACTAATAAATAAAAATAGAGAAAGGAAAAAATACAAATTCAAACTATTAGAATAGGAATAAATAATAGGGAAACAAAAATAAAAACAAAATACCATAAATATACTAAGTTATAAGTTAACTGGAAAATGCACCTCTTTGAAGAAAAATGCACAAAAAGAACCCGCTGCCATAAATCTTGCTGTGCCGTGCAGAAAAAAAAAAAAATAAATACAGCCCATAGCCTACAAAAAAGTCGATAAACTCAAATGGCGAGGAAAGTTGATGACGAGATTATTTATTCATTCCCAACATTCTCGTGGCACGTGTTCATTTTTTTTTTGGGGGTGGGGCTATTTACCTTACGAGCATTAGGACACAACCCAGGAACTTAAGTCAGTTTGATATAGGATACCCTTTAGTGTAATTGCTTAAGTCATGAAATGGGTAACAGTAGCAATAATATCCGGTTTCAAGTTTGCTAACATTTCCTACAAAAATAACTCGTTCGTAGCTTAGAGCCTACTGAGTGAAACGTAATTAGGTAGGTACTTTATTTCTAACAACAGATGAACCATCAACACGCGAAAAAGTGCTCCTACGAAAAGGTGAAATAACGACAATAAATAAATAAATTAAGAACGAGTGATACAGAGAATACATGATTACAAGACAAAGCATAACAATTAATTCATATAAGAAGTCTTCGAGTAAAACTGGACGTGATATGAAATGTCATATAAGGCTTTTTTTCTAAGGACACACTTTAAATGTATAGTGTAAAAAATGCGGTAAACTGCAGTTTCCATGCGGATACAATGTCTCATATGGAGGTAATGTGTTTCTTTACTGTTGAACTGATTGCAATACTAAAACACGGCGCCAGAGACTGTAAATTCAGTGTCAGAAGGAAAAAAAAGAACTACATCCCATGGGTGAAAACAACAGACTTTGACTTCTCACAGCACGAACTCCAGACTTGACACAAACTTATGCAAATGATCACCCCTGGGCATTGACGGCAGATAAAGGGCATTCTTGATTTTTTGGGGTAACCGCAGTTTTCCGAAGTGAAATAAATCTACCGAAAAAGCATCTTACCCAAGTTTATAACACCTGACGCTGCATAAATTGCTTCATTCCATGGTCTTTTGATATAAAAAACAGGCATCGGCATCTTTCTCATTTACAGACCTTTAGGGTGCCGTGACGAATCTGCAGCTGCGGGTCATTATAAAGGCATGTCAAATTAGCGTTAACACGGAACGGTGGGAGAAAATAATAAAAAAAGACAAAATTACGTATTTTAAATTAGACTTTGCCGGCTGTCAATTAATACCGAGACCCATACGGAGGAAAAAAGCAACATATCTTGGCGACGGTGAAACGATGTTGAAACGAAAAACGTAGGGCAACTGGTTGATTTAACAGCGAAAACAAAACTAAATTACGGAGTTCTTTGGTCTATTCAAAGTTGCCTCGTGGAGCTTGGGGCCAAAAAGCAGACATTTAAGAAGATAAACATCTAAACACAAAATCAAAAAGCTGCAATCGTATGCTCCATGCTTTACATTGTGCACACGCTTATAACCTCTATTCCATGTAGTAAGGGAGTAATTCTATTGAGTTCGGACTTCCCACTGCTACACTCCAGACCATTTTTTAACATATATATTAAGCAATGTTTATCACGTAAAAATCTCCGTCTGAGGCTACCTTGCCCTGTGCTCCCGCATCCAGATTGCTTCTTTGCACGTTTTTTGAAAACGTCGATCTAATTCACTAGCACGCTGCCGTCAAGTGAGGCGAAACCTACCATTCCGGAACACAGACGGAACAGCGAAACCTTTTCATTCCAGGTGCTAATGAGCAAGTTCCATCTCCCCCCTTTTTTACACATTCCCAAACGTGTGTGCGTTGCAACAACCTCGGCACCCGAAAGCCTACCCAAAGAATTCTTCTTATGCAAGCCTGTGCTCGGGCCGACTGTTTGGCGCCAGCTACAACATGCAGTTAACCATATCTACGTTTTCTCTTTACTAAACTGCATGCATACAAATGAACCTAGCGGCAAAACACTGGGCAAGACAACCACACTTGCGATAACAGAGCCCTCTGCCTTGACCAGCCCCTTGCCATCAATTTTCCAACCGCTGACCAAAAATCAACAAAAAGACCAGGAATCCCCCATCTCCTGTTTGGGGATTCGGTAAACGGCTCCGTGATATCTCCCTATGGACAAGCACACACATACATACATGCTACAGGAAAAGAGGAAGGAGACAGTGTCAACGCAGTTTTCATTGGGCCTTTGGGAATTCAACAGACTGAGGCTGTCTGCCATGCGTCAACATGTGTGCATAGAATGGGGGAAATTCACCATATGAACAAGTTAAACGAGATCTTCGGCAGAGTCCCCGCAACAGTCAGGGAGTACTAATACTGACCAATTGCTCACGTCACGAAGGCTGCCCAGCCAACTAATTAGAATAATTGCCGAGATCGGACGAGTCATATTAATGAGCCTTTCCCGTATCCCCTGTTCCTTAGCAGGACCAAAGCTGCGCATTTTTGTCGTTAGTTTACAGGCGGCTGAAACTGTTTGAAGACAGACAAGAAAGACTCAGGTACAATCACCGAAACTATTGACCAGAAAAGGCCGCGAAAAAGCTAGGGTAAGGAGACGCGTTACGGAGAACCGATGAAATTAGAAACGGTCTCGTTAACATTGTCGCATGGTTTACGGCTCACAGGTGCAGTAGCTAAAAGCACTTCTGGTGTTGGGAGCAAAAAGTTCCTGGTAGTCATTCCGCAAGTTTTGGTTTACATGTTCTGTTGACTTAGTACAATACAAAACAAAGGGCAAAAAAAGTCCTTTCGTCCACTGCCAGCATCTTTGCACAATTAGGCAAAAATCTTTGATTTAGGTGACGTTTTATTTGCTTATTTGTATCCACTTGCTGTGGAAAACATGTTAGAAGTACGGGCTGCTGAGTTTTATTTGCTTTACTTTTCTTCCCTCTTGTTATTACAGTAGAACTTGAACTTTTGTCACCCATGATCATGAAAATTCCTAGTTGTGTTAACTACAACTACAAAAATTTTTTTACTCCATCATGAATTTTACGTTATTTTTTAAGCGCTTCCTCATAGCCAGTTTAAAATCCTTTAATGAAATTATTATAAATATACTTAAAGTATCGAATTACACTTCATCTTCAATTATTCGTTTCGGATTTTTGCACATCCTGATGACTAGAACATGAGCTTCTGATTTTGTCAACATCATACGTGCTACCCTCCGGTCCCAACCTGGTTGACAAAATAAGGATTTCTACTGTACTACTAGTACTCGTAGTTTCTTTTCAAATACAGTATGTGTTTAATCCTAGACTCAGTTCTTAACAAGAGATCAGAGTAATCTATTGAAGCGCCATTTTGGGAATGTGAGAAGTCCCATTACTGCTCGTTTTATTATTTACTTGAAATTCTTTCTGCACACAGATGTTGCGACGTTAATAATACAGAACGTGAAAAGCCAGTGACAATGAAGGATCATTTGAGCGCTATGTATTCTTTGACGAGGCTGGTTTATTAATCTTATAGACCTTTATTTTTCTCCAAAGACTTAATCTTTTAAATTTACGGGCGATTAATTTTATATTGTCACGCAAACCAAATCAACACGCTGAGTGATGGCTTCATTCGCAGGGGCTGCGGTGACAAAAAAAGGGTTTTGTATACTCGCTCCTAAAGAGTCTCGCAACCTTATCCTGTACTATTAAAAAATGTTAAACCACCAGGTCTAATTAAGCCTCCTGAGGCTGATTTAGCTTCGTCAAGGATGAAAGGAGTCAACCTAATGAAATAAAAATGCGTATATTTAAAAGGCTGTACTCTACTTTTACTAAGTAGGCTTTTGAGTTTTCCGTAGCTAAAGATATAATTGATTTTAGGCCCTTTCAACGCCTAATAGAAAAAATCGCTTTAGAAAGGACAATTTTTAATCGCGATAAATGCAATGGAGTATTATTTAACTTCCGGTTGCACTTTACGTTGCTTAGGATAATGAAATTGTGCAATATGAGCAGCAGGACCCAAACCTTAGTCCGTACATGAAGACAGCTTGAGTTTTACAAGCAGTTGGTTCGTAATAATGCATAGTTACGAGCGAACTGCAACTTTGCAGACTTCTGCTTCCTCGACCAGTCTGGTGGTTTACAAGGATTCGCAATCGATAATGCTCAGCTTTATCGTGGCTGCAACGGAAACTTGTAGGAAAGAAGTTCCCTATAGAGTAACACGCAGTGCTTTTAATGATTCGAACCGCACTCTAAGTCATCAACCATGCGCCATTGGTTTACTCTTAGCTTTAGGCCACAAACTCTCCTTATACAACTTACTAACGCAAACAGCCGCACGATTGAACAGGTGCTTACATTCTTAATCCTTTTTTCACGCTGTTTCGACCAGTTTCTGCTCCTAGCTAATAGATACTGACCATTTATTAGAAGTCAATGGTCGGTTTATAGGTGAGCTATTTGCAGCCGTTAAACAAAAAACACCCGGTCTAAGGAAGGCAGACCAACCGGAAGAGCTAACAAAGGCCTTTGAACTTACACTTAGCTTCCTAT
Organism: Triops longicaudatus; assembly: GCA_022885665.1. Lineage (NCBI taxonomy): Eukaryota > Metazoa > Arthropoda > Branchiopoda > Notostraca > Triopsidae > Triops > Triops longicaudatus. The sequence goes on from JAGQDJ010000033.1 coordinate 531,202, forward strand.
AGCTTTTATAGTAGATAAAGCCACTAGAAATAAAGTCAACTCCCCATTCTAGACACTTCACTAATTCCGGTGGAAAAATAGGGAACATGTTTTAAAAAATTTTTACTACAACGGGATTTTTCTAGAACATATTTGTTGCTTGTGGTTTTTGAGGTGAGCTTCGCTGCGGATTGAAGCTTCACTAGACCGCATAATCACCGTTCACCGGTCATTTCCACCGAACTACTCAAGGCGGGTTCTTAGGACGGTGCGTCTAGCAGCTCTAATGATGAATCTGCAGGCGTTTTCTGCTGTTCTTTACTTTTCCGGCTTGACCAACTTCCGAGGAAACCGTTAAAAAATAAAGAACCAAATAAAACGTAAAGCGTGAAAGCTAAACAAAAATAACTAAAATAATGGAAGTAGAGAAACAGATAAAAATATGGAAGTAAAGTTGTGAAGAAAAAATCTGACGTACTACAGCAAATTAATTTGAATACCAATATTCGTAGGCAAGTGCCCCATGTCCGTCCAGAAATCATGTCAGAAAGTCTCATTATGGGGATCTTTTATATGTAGATGCTCCCTTCTCTTTCCAGCTTCGTGCATCCCAATGTATGCTAATGCGCCCTTCGACGAATGAGAAAGGATCTGTCCAGTTGCCTCTTTCCACACCACATACTTTACAGCACATAACTACAGTCTTTCAAAACGAGTCTATTTCCACGTTTGTAATGCTTTATCTATGTCTGTCTTTGCACTATCACCGCTCTAAAAAGAAGCCTGTCTACACTTTCGGGCTCTGTTCTTCTCCATTACACCCCCTACTCTTGACCTGAGCAACCCTCAGTTTTCTTCACGACTTGGGACTACAGTGTTCGTACTCTTCAACAGAAGCCTGCAAAGGAATGCCACAACAATTAAGCAGACAAGAAATTACTTAGCCCCCTTACCGCTTCCACAATAGCCACGCTGGAGCCTTCCAAAACGTTTTTCTCTCGCTTGATGAAATGTAATCTACAGTTTTACAGACGACCCTGGCGATGAAGTAAGTTTGCCGCCTATTATATAGCTAATTAACTAATTTTCTTGAGTGAAGTAGGCCTTTCTGTAATAGAAACCCTTTATTACTATCAAAACTTGTTAACCTATTAAGTTCGCTCAAAATAAAGCTACAGCAGAACTCCACACTTGTGTTAACTAATTTTTGAAGCTTTCCGTAATAATTTAAACTTCACTCGCGTATATTAAGAGCTAACAAAGACCTCAGAGTAATAATTTTTAAAGCGAGATTTTTCCGTAGAAAATGGAACTGACTTTCTGTCACTACCTATTATCGAGTATCACAGAAGTTCTTTACATACAAGGTATTACAAAAAGGAACAGAAGCTCTTCGCAAACGTTTGGATTAGAAATTCTTGGCTAATCCTATTAACATAAAATACACAAAACGCAAAAGTTGCCATTCATATTTCTGGAATAAGACTTCGTTAGTCTGTTCAGTAAATTTTTGTATGAACATTCACAACCCCGACATTCTTTTTTTCTCTCGATTTAATCTGAGCTACCCAAACTCAACTAATTGATCCTAACTTATTTTAAGTCCAGCTTAAGTAAGGAAAAAGTTTGTACGACTTTGGTTCAGTTTTGAGCTCCAGAAGCATTTGTGAATAAAAAATGTTAGGGAAAGAAGTGTAACAGAAAGAACCATCCGATTTTGTTAGCTTTCTAGCATGAAAATTAGTTTCGCTCCCACATTAGTCGATACAATACGGTTTTTCTGTAATACTAAAGGAAGTCTCCTCAATTCCTCACGTTCTTCTAATGTTCATGTTCTCACGCTCATGTTCTTCAACTCTAATCCAAGTTATTTTTGTCCAACTAATGTACCATTCTGCATGTTTGAACGAATCTGCAATACATAATATATAGAATACAGGTAAACACACATTTTATTTGTTTTTAACAGCACGTAAATATTCTTAGAAACTGAAACGTTACTGTACTTGGGTACTTCAGGACATACCTTCGGGTGATGTAATGATACAAAGTCCACTAACGACAGGTTAAAGGTTCTGGCTTTTATCTTGCCTTTCTACAACTTTCTATTATCAGTTCTGTTTGTAGCCATTACAAATAAACCAGGCAGCTAAGGAAAAAGTTGCTGAAGCGTTTTATGCTACGTTGTGCTATAACAAAGTTGTAACAAACTTAAAACAAGTGCAACTATACTGCGAAATGGGGGAGGAAGTAGACGAAAATTGAAACGATTGCAAGTCCCCAAGTACTTTTACAATGCCTGCCGGAAAAAAAAAAAAAAAAACACCGGAGCGTTGTCCTTAGTTCTGCCCTCAAGGTAACGTTAAAAGTAGCCTTCACTTTCTTCGCAGTGGCCCTTGGAAAAAGTGACGTAAACTTAGTACAGTTTCTTCAGTACACTTGAACCACTTGGTGTATTTTTATGGAGTTGTACATGGTTCTTTACCAGAGATCACACGTTAGTCGAGGGGTAGAAGCGAGTCAGCTGTGCGCTGGACTTACCTTGGTTTAATCCAGAAGCAAATAGTCCTGCAAAACGGCGAAAGCTGCTAAAGTTTTAACTAAACATGTTAAGTCCTTGGCGTGTACCAAGCGAACGAAAAATGTTTCTTAGAACACTAGATAGCTCCGTGAATGGCAAATATTTATCTGTAGGCTGGGCATGACTCACAGGGTTGTTAAAGTTGACAACCAACCTGCCCCAAAGCACGAGAAACTGTTTTAACTGTTCATATTTTCCTTGCTAAATGAGGCAGCTAAGGAACACGCCACAAATAGGAAGTCACACCTTGTAGGTTGACAATAATTCAATGCCACAGGAGTTAAAAGCACGTTTAAAGCGTAACACTAAACCAGGGATATCACGATTTGCGCTTGCAGATGTTGCTAATCCGTCGGCTGAACGATGTCTGAGAGGACTTGGTAGCCTGGCTACTGAACTGTTTGGTAAAAGAAAATACACTTAACGCCACCTATGAACGCGCGGCGTGCTTGCCGCCCGGTTTGAATCATCCTTACGTGCCCGTGCATAAGTCACCTTGGCCAACTTCCGCTTTCCGAAATTCTGACTTTACGGATGATCTTGGAACGCGGAAACATTAGTTCGCAGCAAATATTATGTGAACTGTAGAAATATTTAAACAATTTACAATCAGTGCATGACTGGTTGCATAGAATAAATTGTTATGTAGGAATTACTTTTGTAAGGAAAACTGACGCAAACGGATAACAAATATTTGGCGATTGTAAAAAAAGCTTCGTCAACTAATATAGAAGTTGTGAAAAAGTTAATATGTTAGTAGAAAAAATACACGAGAAAATAATAAAAACAGAGTTCATGACCTTCGCTGAAATATGTGACTCCCAATGTCAGCTTATGTATTTTACAAGAAATAGACAAAATGGTCTTTAAAAAATAATACAAAAAGGCGCTACAAAAAAGTGGACTATGAAAAGCTAAAAGAAATTTATGTAGTACCTAAAAACGAAAACAAAAAAAACGATCACATGCGAATTTAACAAAATCGCTTACAGTCAAAGCTCCCCGTTCGCGTATTTTGTATTCGCAGACGAAATGTTTAAGACCAACTTTCTTTTTTCGCGAAAAACATTTTGCTATCCGCTGGGTGTGCTGGTCGCAAAAACTCAAATCATAGTCTGTTTGGTACAAAACAATAATACTATTTCTGTCATGTAGTGTTGTAACACACTCCCATAGCGAAGTATATTTTTTCAAAAGGAAAGGATTAAGAGAGCAAAAATGTCTAACGGAAGGTGCTTCCATGTTGGAGCAACAGTTATGTTTCAACAAGATCTGAATTTAAGAAAAATGCACTTAGATCACAAGTAGTAGAAGAAAGATTGCTTCGAGCAAATTAAACGGCCAAACTAAGCTTCTGTGCGAAATTTATTTATGAATTTAGTATTTTTTTTGTAAAACTGTTTTCGTTAATGGCGTTATCTTTCCTTCTTGGAACTTCGGAACGCACCCCTATCTTTCAATTTCATTTTTTCCATTCTTCATTCGTGGTTTTCCTTATCTGTGGATTTTCTCCGGAACATTTCTTCCTTGAATATGGAGCTCTGACTGTAATTAATGCAAATTATTCTGCTAAGAATCAGGCGAAAATGATTGCACTAACTAGGCAGGGTTTCGCATCTATGTGAACTTAGCCATGAATTTCTTAAAAATAATCTTTATTCACGAATTTTACGAGCTCATTTATAAAAGATTTCACAGTAACATTTAAGAGGAAATTTCACCACACAAATGCAACTGACTTTCTATTCCTATCTGATGTCAGGTACACTCTCACAGTCACACACAGACTACAGGTCACACACTCTCACAAATATACGTTGCGATTATAATTTAATGGTAATAAACATTTAAATTCTTAATACACTAAAGACTATGCTAAATTACTCATGAATGTTTTATTCTAAAACTAAGAAATGAATCTCACTATAACTAACACAGATTATAGCTAGCTATCAGCTACTTTGGACGAAGTGCACAGCTCCTAGCGAATCGTTTGCATTTCAGGACAATGTTGTCCATAACAAGCTCCGCTGTCGTAAAACTACCTATCCCCTTGGATTTTCGTTATAGCGAGGACTTACTGTGTCAAAATCAGTCTAGAAAGCAGCCGTTATTACTTAGTTAAACTTAGTTCCGTTTTTGGTAAATAGCGAGAGAATTTCGTCCACTACCCTGTAAAATTTTCCCTACCTCATGATCTTTGTTCGCGTGCAGGGACAAATGTAACAAACGAGGCGCGTCAAATTTCAATTCAACGATCTTTCACGATAATGCTCTCCAAACACCACTAACATCTACGATAGTAACCACTTCTGCTTATCATATAGTATATGTAAAATCACATGTGTTTATTATCCACACAAAGTGAACATGAAAAACCGCTAGAAGGTTGTGCTCGCCCAAATTTCCTCTAGCCAGTTTTAGGGCATGATCAAAACACGTAACAAATACTGGCAACGTTCAACTACTAGAAATTGTATTCCGAATGTACGTGAACAAAAACAAGGAAGCAAGTAACAATTATTTAACGCTTAGGACCATCAACCAAATCGGTCACCACCTGACCATCATGCCAGATGAAAGCCCCTCGCGGTTCTTTGGCATTAGGGGGAAGTAAAGCCAAGCTGACAGGAGTATGAGCCGCTAAATTAATCCAAATTAAGCTTTTTGTTGTCCCCCGTGATCTCTTTTTTCAACTTACCTTGCTCAGGAGTGAATTCGCCTTCGTGACCAGTCATGTCGGTTTCAACTACGCCGGGGTGAACCGCATTAACAATTATATCTTCTCTGGGATCCTTGTCTAGCTGCCTCTGCTGAATGCGAGTCAACGCAATAAGCCCGGCTTTGGCTACACTGTACGCTCGGTTTGGCCAACCTAACTCCTCATGCTTATTCTCTTGTGCAGCCCTACAGAAAAAAAACTAGTACGTAATACTAGATCACGGTGAATAGTGTTTTACTTCACGAAACTCTGCATCATGTCCACCAGTTCTTCTTCGGTTAAATCTGTCGACAGTAGCTTTTCTCTAATTTTCGACGACTCTGGTTCACGACCATTAATGCGAGACAGCAACCCAGCCGAGCTGCTGATATTCACCACACGCGCATGGGGCTTAAGCAACGGAAACAAAGCTTTACAAACTTCGTAAGTGCCCATAAAGTCAGTATTAATGGTGTTGGCTGCTTGCTCTGCAAACGGTGTCGGATCATCTTTCTGTATTTCAACGAAAACTTAATTCATGATTTTTTTTTCCAGGAGTAGTCGTACCCCATAAGCTATAGCGGCGTTGTTAATCAAAACATCGAAACCTGTATAACTTTTCTGCAACTGGTCACGTAGCGCGTAGATTGTGTCTTTCTTGTTAATGTCCAATACTAAGAAACCAGGCCCCGGATGTTCCTACGCACGAAAGAGTGAATCATGATACTGAGACTTAATTGATATACCATTTTCATACTTTGCGTATTTCTTCGACCGCTTGCTTTACTTTCAGCTCATCCCGCCCAGTGAGGTACACGAATCCATCGAACTTATGGCAAAGTTCCTTCGCTATGGCAAATCCCAAACCTTTGTTGGCCCCTGTAATCTGTACATAGTAAATAATACATAAAACTCTTCCATGTTTCAGTCACACATGGACCTAGAAAATGTATAAAAGCAGCAACTTACCACTGCTACACGATTTAAGGTTCCCATTTTATTCGCCGGTTCGCCTTCACTTGCCCCTTGCATTTTAGCTAATGAACCCAACGTTAGTATAAGACCGCTTCCCCCTATGTAAACGTGATACCGTCGTTGATTTCTTCGTATTGCGCATTTGGGAAAGTGGCATTGGAAGAACTCAGCAAAGTAGCGTTTTTTGCCGATTTTGTCACGTGTATTTGGAACATTTCGTACACTAATACACATCCCATCAAACCCACTTAAAACCCTAATAATACAGGACAGAATATATTTGCGTAAACCCAGAAAAAATCAAGTACTCTGTTAGTGCTGATTGAAGTATAGTGTAAAGAATCATTTTTTAACTTATGGACTTTGTGTTTTAGGTAGCGGGTGCCTGTGTAGTTTTTGCGTATTCTTCGGCTAAGAATGCTGCAAGGCTACAAGGAGGTTGGTTTATTGAATGGTTACGGATGCATTCTTGGAAACGCAAAAGCGCGTTTCGTTGTGCGTTCAAGTAAACCGGAGCTGGGGACTTAGTTGTTACATCTAAAACTGGGAGGGGTATGGCATCAAAGGTGCGTGACTGGACATGATGTTTTACATTGTCGCTAACTGTATTGGTGTAGTCGTTTCGGAACTTCTTAAACCTTGCCGCTATTTGTAGGGGTACCGGAATTGGAGTAGTAGGCTCTGGTTGGGCTTGCGTCGTAGGCTGAGTGGGAGGTTCAGTTGGCGGTGGCTGTGTTGGTGGTGGCTGTGTTGGCGGTTCCGTTGCTGGTGGCGGTGGCTCTGTTGGCGGAACATTAGTTGTAGCCAAGGTATTTGTCCGAGTGTCAAAGGAACGAAGGTGACCTTGTTTCTTAAATTTATCAAACTTTAATAAACGAGGTTCGATTGTTTCTTTCTCTTCAGTTTGCTTTGGAGGTTCAGCTTCTGCTACATCGTCTAACATATCAGTCTCGGTCCTCGCTTCCTCTTCTTCAGGGGTCTCAGAATCTGCGTGGTCCTCCATTTCACCCGCAGCAGGCTGTACTTCATCCTCATCCTTTGTGGCGTCTTCTTTAGCATTGTCCGGAGCCTTTATATCCTCCTTTGCTGGGGTTGGTTCAACTTGCTCGTCGTCTTCATAGCCTCGTTCCGTTTCGCCAGCTTTTTCTGTCTCTGTATCTTCAACAGCTTCTGATGCTTCAGCAGCTTCTGGAGCTTCTGAAGCTTCTGAAGCCTCTGGTGCTTCTGGAGCTTCAGCATCATCTGGAACTTCGTTGACCTCCGGAACTTCGTCAGCCTCTGGTGCTTCGGTAGCCTCTGGTGCTTCGGCAGCCTCTGGTGCTTCGGTAGCCTCTGGTGCTTCGGCAGCCTCTGGTGCTTCGGCAGCTTCTGGTGCTTCGGTAGCCTCTGGTGCTTCGGCAGCCTCTGGTGCTTCGGCAGCCTCTGGTGCTTCGGTAGCCTCTGGTGCTTCGGCAGCTTCTGGTGCTTCGGCAGCTTCTGGTGCTTCGGTAGCCTCTGGTGCTTCGGCAGCCTCTGGTGCTTCGGCAGCCTCTGGTGCTTCGGCAGCCTCTGGTGCTTCGGTAGCCTCTGGTGCTTCGTCAGCCTCTGGTGCTTCGTCAGCCTCTGATGCTTCGGCAGCTTCCGGTGTTTCAGCTGCCTCTGCTCCTTCGGTAGCCTCTGCTGCTTCAGCAGCTTCCGGTGTTTCAGCAGCCTCTGCTGCTTCAGCAGCTTCCGGTGTTTCAGCAGCCTCTGGGGCTTCAACAGCTTCTGGTACTTCAGCAGCCTCTGGAGCTTCGTCAGATTCAGTAGCCTTAAGAACTTCAGCGGCCTCTGGTGTTTCGGCAGCCTCCTCTGCTTCAAATGCCCCATGGTCTTTTTTATCTTCAGTGCCTAGTTCTCGTTCTTCGCTTTGGTCCTCTACGTCGCCAGTGTGCTCCTCAGTTTCCGGTTCAGCGTCTAAGTCAGCGTTTCGTTTCGCTCTTGAGTAGATTTTACTAGGGTATTCACTGACTCTGGTGATTTTCAAACCGCTAGGGATTTGCCGGGATCTGTATTCCGCTGGTCCAGATAATCGGACAAGGTCTCCAAGACTAATCACTTCCGGGAGGACGTATTTAGACTCGTCCTCAGTATGTCCTTGGATTTCGACGGCGCTTGGTGTACGCTTGGCGTTCTGGACGTAAGTTGGGATATTGGTGATGACCAGCTTTCTGAACGAAGAAGGATCCAAAGGTGCATTGTTTCTTTTCTCATTGACGACACGGGGAATTGACAGAGATGGTTTCAGCCGATACGGGCCAGGATTTTTGACACTGTCGTCTTTAACTGGATGAATAAGTACATTATATGTGACCCGTCCGGGCAAAAGGTAATGGCGGAGTTCGTGAAGGTCGTCTGTTAAAAATTGATTTTCCACTGCTAGCGATTTTGTCGAAAAGAATGCTAAGATTAATATTAAACTGTACATCCTTGATTTCAAGTAGGTTGCAGTTTAACACTATATCTTAGTTGCCTCTTGATAACGATAAGGAGGGCGAACTAAGGGATCTTGAGTACGAAGCCTACGATTTAGGATCAAGGAATCGTGACAGCAGGGCATTTGTTCAAGTTTGCTATGCTGTGAATCTGCTGACGATCACCGCTTAAAGGTCAAACTTGTCTTGAAACAATTGTCGTTGTTTCAGCACTCTTTTATTACCCTTGAGAGAAGAGAAACTTGTTAGCTTTTCATATTCGAGATTGAAATTTTGCGCACCTAAATGTTTGTTGAACCGAAAACATCACGTCTTTTGTATACACTGGAAAAACACTCGTGTTAAAACAACTATGTATGTGCATGTATTATCTGAATTGGTAAATGGCAAATAAGCGGCTAAAGTAAAGATCTCAGGCAGTTCTTCAGGACAGACAGGAAATCATGAGTGCTAGCAAACTAGCAGCAATTATAAGGAATGGCAACCATGTCTTCAGCCAAGATTTTGAACTAAAAACAGTAAGACAAGACCGTGTGAGACAACTCAGTTTGGATCAAGAAAATTTTACCTTATGTAACTGGAACGTCGACTAAATTCCCACCATACGTTTATCATGTTCCATTGTCGACTTCCGGGGTAGGACATGTTATTCAATGCCAATGCAACATGAGAATGGCAATTGTCGCAGCAGAGGTTATGCTACAAAATCAGATGTAAGCGAGGCTTGTCTTTTTTTTTTTTGAGACAAGTGTTACGTTATGACTTTTATATTCCTCGGATGCATCAGCTATAGCTCGGTCGAAGGCTGCAGCGCCACCCGGAATTTTCGTAGGGTCCAGTTGATAGTATTTTGTGGGCCAGCCGAACCCCATATTGTCTTCGGAAACGAAAAATGGACCAGCGAAATCTCGAACGACACCTGAACTTGTTGCAATTCCCATATGCCCAATAAGTGGACATAACCAGCTAAATATGTCCAGCGTAGGTAAAAAAGAAACAAGGGAATAGTATTAATTATTCAATGCGTAAATACGCACATCTAGGACAAGTGTAACAGAAATGAGAAGTTGAGACTACTATTGTATGGCGTGAATGCGGCAAGAAGCTTACGTTAAAAGAGGAATGGGACTCCATACAATGCAGCATGGATATCTATGTCGTTCAGGAGAAACCGGTTCGGCACCCATCTCCTTTCCTAATTCTTGAAAATGGCTAAAACTGGAGACAAGATATTGATCCAGTACCAGCACCAAAACAAAGCTATTTACTATTTTGAAAAGAAATGGGTGCCATCTAGTGCTCTGACAGGATTTATCCCTATGAGCTTCCGACTACGACTGCACAATTCGCACAACAGAATGCTCCTCCTGAGATTTTCCACATGCATGAAAAAAGAACACGGGAAACTCATTTATGCGAACTGTATGTGAAATACCTACAGTATCGGTTTTTAAAAAATCATAAAATATAGAGTAACAATGATTTTGCTATCAGTTGGCTATAAATGAATCAAGACCACAAATAAGTAGACACACATGTTCGTTGTATTTATTAAACATTTTTTACTTTAGTCAAGAAATTGCCTATATTCTTAATGTGTTGCAACGCTTTCTATAAGTATTGAACAACTGATAGTTCCGTGGTATGAGTATTTGAAATTTGATTCGCGGAAAAGAAAATCGAAAGAAGTGCGACCAGTTAACGGGAGATGGGTCAAGAGTATTTCTTTAGTGCAGTACTTGAACCCTTGGCAGAACCGAACAATGGTGAACTTTTTCCCATCTTTCGAAACAAAAATGAACCGAATAGTGAAGATAAATTATCTTGTGACCAGTGGCGTCGTGCACTTAAAAATTTGGGGGGGCCCGATTTTTCATTTCTCTTAATAAAAGAGTTAATGAGTTATAAATGAGTTTCAAATGATACCTTTTTCTTCAGGATGGCAAAAATTTTTTTGGGGGGGCCGGGCCCCCCCGGCCCCTTATGGCACGACGCCTCTGCTTGTGACTATATCTTGGACTAGATTAGGGTAGCTTCTACAACTGATTTCGTTCGTGTAATTAATACAAATTAATACATACGATAAATCGTCAATTTGTCACCCTGCCTTTACAAACAAACGAGGTCTTCGAGCTTGTAATTTTACTTTCCATCGGTAAACCCATTCACTAAGTTTGGTCTTCTATTAAAGTTTTAGTAGTAAGTTATAGCATAGATAAAAGTACTTATCTAGGAAAAGTAAGTGATTTCTCGAACGTTACTGGTGTCTAAGTACTTAAAACCAAATACTAAAAACCAGTTCCCTCGAACTGACACGTGGCCTTTTTTTTCAGCATGCAATTTCCTGTCTACTTGTCAGTAGTATTTAACAAGTAAGGCCTAATCTGTAACCTTAACAGGATATTTTCTCTATGTAGTTTTAGTAAGAGATTTAATTGCTAGTTGCATAGCATCAAATCCACAGTAGTAAATTAAATCAATAGACAGTTGTGAGTTAATGTGATGAAACCTCGTTACAATGCACATCCTGGCGGATGGAAAACTTCTCCGTTATAGACAATTTTCCATAATAGCCAATATTGGCTTAAACGCTTTTTGTTTTGCCGAATATGAGACCTTGTACAAAAACCCGGTTGTCTGTTACAACCAGTGTATGTTAAAGCGAAGCTTTACTGAAGCTGTAACATAACTTCTTCTTCATTGTTGTAGAGTGAACAGGAGAAGTGAAAGCTTCCTCCCAAAAATAACCGTGCGATAAATTCCGCCACTGAGCAAATTTCCGTCACTGTAAAAATTTTCTAATTTTGGAGAGTTAAGAGATAAAGATTAAAATGTTGATAGGGAAAGAACCGCTTACTCGTGATTCACGTCTGCGGTTTCGAATACTGCGCGGGCGCGATGGGTGACGTAAGTCCTGATGAATTTTACGCAAGCACGACACCAGAAGATAAATACTAAGATTACAGAAGTGGAAGCAACAGTATTCCTAGGACGTTTTCTTCCATCCTACAGAAAACAGGGTTGAACAATGCCTGTAAGTAGAATCCGGTGTCATCACCCACACTTAACTACTACCAACGTTATTTTTTTCCCCTTCCCTTGTAACTTAGTTAAATGTACAAGAGGCGTGTAAGTTTCTCGACCTATTTTTAAATGACCAAGAAGCCTGGAACACAACCAAGAAATCTTTGACTGGCGCGGGAATTACCGCTGTTTCAGCATTCATTGGCGCTTTACTTCTCGGGCCACCGGGGCTCGCTCTCGGTGAAATTTCCGTATACGGTACTTGTGGCGAATCTGATTTCTCTACTTCTTAGGCGGTACCTTGGGTGGTGTGACAAGCTTTGCGTATTACAATGATGATTTCCGGCCTCTCATGGAGGTGTGGAACAATATGCCGCAGCAGCAGCGAATAGAGGTCGCTCGGACATTCAATAAGGCGTTCCAAATCCAGGCAACTGACGCTTTGTATGTAATGGTGTTACTTAAAGATGATCAAGCTCTTGTGGACAACATAAAGAACTTTCTTCGCGAAAACTTACGCCCTAGTTCTACAGGTAATCCTTTCCTTCTATAAAGATACTCCTTTCAGTGAGACAGATGCAGTGCTTACTCTTTTATGATTACAGGTCCCCATAATTCTGCAATGATTCAGTAATGTGTACTATGAACAATTAAAGAAATGTTGAAATAAAAGCGACGCCTTTTTCAGATTTGTTATAATGAAGCTGCAAAACGATACATGGCTAACATTTGCACACAGGTTTCACGCTTGTATTTCGGTTGATAACAAAAGTTAAATAACGAATAAAATGATGATACCGAAAACAAAGCTCGAAATGAGGAAGGAAAAATGGAAATCTCACTCTGTATTTAAAACATAGGACCTGTTTCGTTACTCTATACCCTAGAACTTTACCTCGCTAGCGTTTTGGTCTAGAGCTTTTACAGGGCAGCTTAGCATTCATTTAGCCTAAAGTAGAATTTTCATCAAGAATTCCAACGGGCGAGAACTTGAAAATACGTGACCAGATCGCACTGTAGTAAGGCCAATGTTCCGACCCTTCATTTCCTGTACGTGTATAAAAACAGAGTAGTCCTTTCAACATTTCTTTTATAATACTACAACGCCAAACTTTAACAGTCAATCCCAATCCACACTTACTCGTCACATGTGAAGCTCGGACAGATGATACACTACTTCCATCAAACAATAAATAACGACATTATTGTTAAAAAGAAACTTCAAATAGAAACAAAAAGACCTATTTTACCCATTCCAAATACTATATACCAAAAAATAAAAAATAAAAAAATACAATAAAAACAATTGAATGTCTATAGGCTCGTGGGGGAAAAGATCCGAAGTTGCAAAAAATTGATTGCAAGTTTTTGGATTCCTAGTTTCATCTTTAGGTAGTATTTCACAGGGCTATGGCTTTCCAAAGGTTAATACATCGTAAATTTCGAAGGAACAATAGGGCCATTGCCTACGTTACCCAAATAAAAGATTATAGGAAGGCAAGTATCACAAGGGAATTGAGTGCTTGTCTCGTTCTAACAATTTTTTGCACTGTTGTTTGGCGTGACGCTCGCAACCTCATAATACAGAACCACATGTTTTCTTGCTATAGTAAGTTGATGTTTCGTTGCATCGAAACCCGTCCATAAATTCTGGCACTTGTAACAGTACGCTCCTTAGCCTATAACCAGAAAAAAATATTAAATATTAGTTGCACAAAAATTTTTGCTACTAACCGTTCTTTTTCTCCAATATGGAATGATGTGGAACGTTCAAAGTCTTTGTGTTGCGGCGTTTTAATGCTACACAATGACTATAAAATATCAAATTAGTATTTTTTCATATTTATGCTCATTTAAGAATACCTGTGCGTAAGACAAAAAGAAAAGTTGTGTGTGACTTAAATGCTGCATACCAGCATACTCGACTCTCTGACTATTCATTCTGTTCAATAAAGCCTACAACACAGACATTAGTAGTACTTTATTTAAATAAATCGTCATTTGTTTCAGTTACCCTCAGAGCCGTCTGAGTGGCTAGTAGCTCTGCTAAATTACTGGAAGCTGTTTTCTCCAGAATTTCTGGGTCGTCTATTCGGTTTTGACTGAGAACCTCCGTGACGCATTGCCTTTGCATAGTTAGAAGAGTTGTTGATTCGTTAGCTACCGGTGAGTATTTTTCTGCCAAGGACCCTTGGGTATCATACAATATCCCAAACTCCATTACAGCATCAAGCATGGCTTGAGCCATCTGCGTTCCAACCATGCCATATAGCATGGGCCTGGTAATGGAGAAAAAAAATATTTTTCTTTTTAAGAAGAGTTACCTATAAAACAATCAAAACTTGCTTACAGCGGACACTTGGCACAGTAAAAGGGAGACTCCAGCAGCAGATCTGGTACTACCACTTTGTTCGATTGGGGTACGTAAGTAATGTGTCGTTTATTTAATGCATCAATCCACCGAGATTCCGTTGTTGGGTTAAGTAACAATCGCTCTTGCAGTTTGCGCTGGAAGTGAACGCCATATTCCATATTGGCATAAAAGTCATTGACTTGAACGCTCATACCAACGTAGTAATCATCGAGGTAGGAGGTACTAGCTAAAGACTCTGGGTACCCTATTTGTAAGGTTATGGACCGTAACTAAAAAAATACATATACAAAAATAACATATTAACAAAAAATTAGGTAAAAATTAATGAAATCATCAGCTCGCACAAGGCTTCAATAAAATATACCTTTTCTACAGCGCGATTACGCAGACCAGCGTTATACCACGCGCTTGACGCCAAGTTCTTCCCCAACTCGTTTCTTAGCGATTCAAACAGGTTCTGCATCTGGTCTCCCGAGAAAAATAACGAATAAGTAAGGACTCTAAGGGATTTAGACTATTTTACTAACAGTATGCCTGGCTTCCCCCAGTTTGTCGTTCCTTTCCGAGTAAAGGGTGCCGAGAGCTAGGCGAAAATACTTTTTTGTCGTTACCATGCACATCTCCCATCGATCCACTGGTGCTTTTGACCCTGGAAAAGTAACGAAGATAATAAATGAAACTGTTCTCTTTCCTGGCCGGTGTTTGAGTTGTATCTACCTAGCATATCCTTGCGATGTACATCGACCAGGTCCCAGTAGTTTTTTGACAAGTAGGGGAGCATGACATTTGCGAAACGCCACATTACGTAGTTGTTCAGCGTACTAGCCATAAAAAGCCATTAGTGTTGGACAGGGGAGGACATTTCATACAGTACTGTATAATACCTGCGGTCGCTGGTAGAAATGATAACAGACACGTCGCGCAAATATTGTGGTGACACGATCCATAATTCCGTGGAGTCATCGATCACGCCCGAGGGGTAGATGGCTCGTAATATTTCTAACCAAGGTATCTATGACCAGATCACTGCAGTTTATGATTACGGAAAGAGACACACACACACACCAAAGAAAAAAAAAATGCACAACGTGCGTAACATAACCGAAAGAAAGAGGGAGTTACCGAAAAGGACTGCTTCTGGAGTTCCGCCACCGTCAACAAATTGACCGTGTTCAAGGGGTTACGGAGCTCCGCTGAGGTAGGCGTTAATTCGGCTATTCTTTTTTCATAATGAAACACCTCCTCTGCGAATTTCGATGCATCCGGACTTGTGGCGCCTAGGAGCTGGACAGCGTCCTTCAGGAATTGCTTATAGGTATTAAGTGTCTGAAAATAGTAAAGAACTAGCGTGATTACGAGTGACTCCGCAGAGAAGCTGTCTCAAACCAGACTTTCACGACAATTATTTTTGCCAAGTAGCATGAACCACTCTTGAAGCGATGCATTTGCTATAGCCTATGGGAAACGTTTTACATAGCCAGGACTTTCGTGCCAGGCGTGCGATAGACTAAATTTAAGTTTATATTGATTTCAATGGGCGCTTTTTTCTTTTCGACGCGTCCATGGAGCACAGATCAAAAGTTACAAGAAGCCTTTCACAGCATTCAAAGCACCCTCCACAAGAGAAGTGAGAGAAAAAACGGGCGTGCGTGTGAGACAATAGAATCAAGACGAAGGAATAATCGTATACTTCAGTCACGTTCAGGGTATACCGAAACGTGCAATATGTAGCATAATAACGACCATCACATGCTAGTTAGTTTGGTTCGTGAAGTGTTACCAACCCGTGGTGGTGACTGTCGCCCCCACGCGACTTCTGGCTTTTGAGGGTGAAAAAGTCGTGGCAGTGGAAAGAAAGTTTCGTGGCGTGGCGAGAAAAGCGACGTTACAGTAGAAAATAGAAATAGAGAAGAAATCCCCAGAAAAAGATAAAAAGGTGTTAAAAATTAAGTGAACGGTAAACAAGAAAAGTGTCACGGCCGTGTTTATAGAAGGTATATCGTCTCTATAATCACCGTCCCCGCCAACACTATGTATGCCAAAGAGGGCTAACAGTACTTACGGCATGGTCAGGGGTCCGGTAATAATAGCTTCGATCGGGTAGCCCAAGGCCTCCGGGTGAGATCTAATGAAAATTGACCAGAATATATATAGCGGCTCGAATTGTTGCCTATAGAAATTCTTGCGAGCCCCAGACAAAGGCCACTTAAGCTCTTACCCGTACAATACTTTTCTCCACATTGTAAGGATGTGGCGCAACGTCGACAGCAAAAAAAGCGTTTATGCCGTGCTCGGCATGTAATCTCCGAAGTGCCATCTTAAAGTTCCACGTGTACATGGAAAATGTGCGCAAAACCTCCCAGCCACCTTTACAGAAAAGACAAATTGTTACATCAAACTTTATAACTCACAGACGACTTGTTTCTAAGCAATTCCCTATTATTTAGATATGACTTCGACACCTGTGACAAAGATAAGCTTTTCTTCTAATGTTTACGCTCGATGTTTTTAGGTGGCAGCTACGGTGGAATACAAGCTATATGGAGAAGCTCAGTGGGCCTCATATGAAGAAAAACTCGAAAAGTAGGCAGCACTTTTTCACGCTAGCTTTACTGAAGCTTCAGTATTTGATCCACATCGCTCCTCGTATCGTCAACTTATTGCTTTGTTGTTGTGCACTGTGTATTTTTTCTCAACTACGGGGGTTGCACCAGTTATGCGAGCGTCAGATTTTTTCCCCCTTTAAGTTTTTTCCTCACTGTATTTTTCCTTTCTTACCCTTGTGGCAAGAGCAAGGTTTGATTTCTTACCTAGTTGGTCGATGGATCGTTTGAGTTTTTGTTCAGGAACGACGATGTGCTCTAAGTCCGTGCAGGATTCGTAAAAGTACTTTACTTTCCAAGCCACAGAATCCACACGCGTCGGATAAGATCGTGTAACCATGAGTCGACGAAGTTTGTCCACAGCTGTAACAACAGAGAACCAGTCGTTGGAGTTAAGGACCACAAAATGTTACTTCAAACCTCTACGCTCTAAATGGACAAGAATATCTCTCGATCGCTGCTACCAAGTAAGGAATTGGTACGTAACTTTGAAAAGCGATAAGAGTCATGCAATTAGTGGTTCAGCGGGATAACTTAGCTATAGAACAATATGACTATAGGTATTCAGCAAAGGTAAGAAATACCATGTTTGAAAAAAAATAATTAAATAAGCCTTTCCAGTGAATCTACCTTGATAGGATAAGGCTTCCGTAATACCCCACTTGCTTAATGAAGGAGGCAAGGGATTTGAGTCTAACCATCCGCCACATGAAAACTCCCAAAAATCCTGGCACGCTGGCGAGGATCCATTAAGGCTTCCGAGTACCTAAATTTTAAAAGAAAAAAAAAGAAACAGGTGAATATTATGTTCAGATAGGTGCAGCTCACGAACATCACCTTGCTTTGCAGCAAATCCCTCCATTTTTTCCTATCGCTATTCATTATTTGCCTTCGGTATTACATACATGCCATTTGAGCTCAGAGTTTACACTTTCAGTTTTCGTATTCTTTTAGAGATACAACAAGGAAAAATAGGCCTGTACATCCCGCTTTACTTCTGGCCGGGAGATTAAACTTTCGATGTGCGAAACGATCAACTTTCCTCGTAAAATTCTGTCATTGAAGCTTCACTTCATTATCGCGATAAGTGAAAGTATTTTTTAGGCTCACGTGCGACTTTTGGGGATTGCGTCAAAGTAGAAACCGTGCCTAAATCCAAGCTACGCAAAACCGGAGTTTGGGTAAATCGATGAAAATCTGTAAACATGATTGTACTCGTGTATCTAAATTTTCTTGCGAAAAGCCAAACGCCGGCAGCTGTTCTCGTTGCCTTACCGTTTTTTATGCAAGGGGCCTGGCCTTATTGATAACTTCTAGGAAGGAAGCAGCACTTAAAAATGAAGGCTCCAGCACGCTTGATGTTTTTTCGCTTGAACACGGTATCCGACTATCTCTACGACAAGCCTGCGTCCTCGGTGTACATGCCGAACGTATAATGTGGCGGCGC
Organism: Triops longicaudatus; assembly: GCA_022885665.1. NCBI lineage: Eukaryota > Metazoa > Arthropoda > Branchiopoda > Notostraca > Triopsidae > Triops > Triops longicaudatus. The sequence continues at coordinate 549,339 of JAGQDJ010000033.1, forward strand.
AGCTTTGTATGCTAGATAACCTAGAGCAACTTTGACAGCCCCCCTCTTTTCTTAATTTCCCGTTTTTGAAGAGCTATCTTAGGAAAGTTGGTTTTATTGCCATGACAAAGTGCATTTTTTCGGAGCAGCGCGTATTTCGCCACGAGATGATGGCGCTATCTTCTTCCAGTGTTTCTCCCTTTTACGGCGCTACACTGACAATTCATTCTTGAGTACTCTCACGGCTATTGCTCTCTGAAGCGGACACGGATGGCTCATCTTTGCACCACCCTGTGGTGAGGATTTTTACTGGTGTGTGGAACAAACTGATTTGCCTAGCAAGGGCTTCTGGAGTTTATTCATTACTATGCTAAAAGATTGGTTGTGGTACGAACACTTTTTCTGATCATAAAAGGCTCCATTCTTCGCGCATTGATGGAGTGTCAATTCACCCTTGGAGGCTTGCAAACGGAGATGAGGAAACATCGATAATCCGACATTTAATACGAAATCTGTAAGAACAACTTTTCACTCGCTAGATCTACCTCTTATTGTATCTCAAAATCTCTAAGCGTCAATAAAATTATAAGTACCGCGGACAACTGGATTTACACACTTATATGCTTTTAACAATAGTAAATACTCATAAAATGGTAATTATACGAAATATAACTTTTAATTATATCGTGTTGGTCTCGTTCTGTGTGCGTTACGTTGGTGAGATGTAATTATTCGCAGTAACTATTCGTAACTAAATGAAATGCACTATTCGCAGACTGAGCTCTTCTTTCTTTTTCTAATGATTTTAGGTACTCGAGAGTAGCATCATTGTTAAAAAACGATTACTAGCCACGTGTAACGGTAGGTTAAGTGGTTTATGTTTAATTAGATGTTCTGTTATATGGAACTCTAGGCGTGAAATGCTAGTGAGAAGCTTGAACTGCGTTTCCATAAGTGCAAACTGATAAGTGAATTTATCTGATTAGCTTAGGAAGGTCGTGCTTTGATAACACTACGTAGCATATATGTAAAACTTGTGGGAACTTTGAACATTGTCTCTCATCACTCGTGTTGTTACTTAATTTAGTATTCACGTCTCGCTCTAATGATGTTGCGCTTCCCTTGTCACTACGTTTGATGTATGGCTGTCGCCAGTCCCTACGTACATTGGGAGCACGGTGTCCTGCATACCGTACATGTTATAACTTTCAAGCGAAGGCCCTACGGGTGAGCTTGTCCCCAAGCTTGACAAAGAGTGGCAGCCAATTGCACCGAATCTGTCGTTCGCTTTCGGCTCACACTCATACTGGATAAGACCAAGCATACCAGATCTTTGAAGCTCCAATTACACTGGCGGATCTACTGCTCGTTAGAGTTATGAAAGACTATATTTCTTTAGCAAGTAGGTACACATTGAAATACTGCCAGTGTGCTGCAACGTGAACTATCCGTCATTTTTCGAGGGAAAGCGTAAAAATGAAGAAAAAGAAAAAAGTTGATTAGACTCAAACCGTGCTGCATCTGCAGATGGGATGCAAATATCATAGATAAAAGACCACAAAATCAGTTGATAAGCTAGGAAAGTAGCTTTAAGCTTCTTAAATGTGCACTTTATTCATTCGACGTACTGGAAAGGGAGTGAAAAACGTGGCTGCGGTCGTTAACGGTCGTAATCATTGAAGAGCTGCTAACGACTTCGCCGAAGCTTCTCAGCGGGTTTTAATTCTAAAACTCCTAAGTCTTTCGCTCGTCTACTTAACCCCATATGATCTGATTTCCGGCATTAAGCTGGTAACCACATGTGTGCGGCTTCCTAGTACCATGCTGTCAAGATAAAAACCCAAGATAACCAAAAGAGTCCCCGATTTTAAAGCTTTTGATTTCGCTTTACAAAAGAACTTATTTACATGTCTGTCCGCAAGCACTGCTGGGCTCCTTAATTTTTTGCGTCCCCTTAAACGGCCAAGTTTAAGACAGAGAAAGGGTCTTTGCATACTGTAGGGTGGCGTGCGGGATTTTCGTATTTAGGACTTAAAAATAGTTTTCAACTCTTGCTAACAGCTCTTTTGTGGACAGTTGTATCTTTTCAGGCCGAGTTTTTATGGTGCGACATGGGAGGAGCTTCGTTTAAAGAAGAGCCGCTGCAGTCAGATTTTTGCGCATTCGCTGTGTCTTTTCATGCCTACATTAGAAGAAACGTGTCCCCTGATGTGGAGATTTCATTTAACACCACAATATTGAGCCTCTTCTCAAGGGGGGCTTAAACTACCCAACTTTCTGGGATGGAAATATTCAGCGAAGATTGCATGTAAACAGAAAAACAGAAGTATCATCTTTGCACCTGCTACATTTACGGGAAACAATCAGGTCGCGGCTGGATAAGATGCTTCCTTTCCTTCCTATTAATGCGTGGGGATACTTTCCTTATTTTAATTTTACATAAATTGCAGCCTACACACGTGACCCTTTGCCTTGACAACAAAGAGGCAAAGAGAAGCCCATTTAACTGGCTTGTACAGGATGCTGACCTGGCCCCAATAGCCACAAGGCAGGTCAAGCTGGAAAACAGAATTGCAATTTTCGCAAAATGCAATTTTCAGACATCATACTGTAAAATATTTTTAAAAATAAAAGATTGTTTTGGCAGTAATGTTGCTCTTCTGGATATTTAGTTAACCATTTTGAGTTTTTCTTCAGAATGCTTTTATTAAATTTGTAAACTACGGTTGAACTTTGCTACGGTTTCATTTAACGGAAACATGAAAATCGGACAAAGTATTGCATTACGTCTGAGTTTTTACAATATCAAACTATAAAGAAAAACGAAACCCATCATGCACTTTTTCTAATGTCATGTCTGAAAATTTAAGGCTTTGCTTGACAATATTGTGCTGTACCGCTACCGAGTCTTCATTTGATGGCATTCATCCTCTACTGTTAGTCACTAGAACAGACCTACATTTCCCGGAGCAAACGGTGTCCCTATCTTTTTTTTTTTTTTTTTTTTTTTTTTTTTTTTTTTTTTTATTCTGAAAGTTGTGTGCACTGGGGCCTAGGATACTAGTTTGTATTTTACCGTCAAACGAAGTGCGAAAAGTGGAATCATGGAATAATATGAACGAATTAATGGCCAGTTAAAGAATCCGGATAAATGGTGTTTGCTTGGATTTAAAATGTAGCAATTTAGAATGCTTTATATACACGTTGGCCAACTACTACTACTACTACAAAGAAACGAAGGGTTTCTCCGAAAAAGATGAAGGTTTAATCTATTCTTTTTACGAAAAGAAAAAATTCGCAATTCGCAAAATTCGCAAAAATTCGTTTCGAGCCAAGGCTTTAATCTCTCATGTAGTTTGGCTCACCGGCGGCATCTTTGGCAGTTTAGCAAAATGAAAGAAGTCTTTGTGAAACAAAAAGGCTTGCAAGAGCCTCGACTTTCCACCCGAGTCCTGCTACCTGCAAGTTGCAAGGCTTGGCAACTTAATGGCTCGATCAAAGTGATGTCTGTCATCGTTAAAACAATAACACGTAAAACTTGCACGACTTGCTAGGAAGGAAGATGTGGGGAAGGGGAAGCCTGCACATTCTTGTCGGCGACGACTGTCCAAGGGAGAACACGGAAGCGAAGAGGCGGAAAAACAGGTGACCCGCCAGCCGTCACTTAATTTTTCAAAAACTTCATGAAGGGTCTTGATTTCCCTTGTTGGCTTCTCCTTACATGACACATGCTTTTACTGGATTTGCTCCCTACCGTTGGATTTGTTTCATAAGCTACAATTTACAGTATAAAACAGTGGATTTGATGCCTTTCACGCAACGTTTTACTTCTGAATAGCAAAGTATAAAAAGTTTAATGAGGGCTGAAGCGGATGCAGGGTAGACTTGAGCTATTTCTATTCTTTACTTCCCCTATGCAATATAAATATACTTAAATTCCCATAGACCTATAGTAAGTGCTAAAGAACTGAATCAGAAGTTGCTTTCAATGAGGCTCACGTTTTTCTCCTTAAATAACAAAGGGAAAAACTCTACGGGCACAGCCTGCCAATATAAGATACATGGGAATTCTTCGTTTGTTCAGCCCTTTATTGCCACAAAAGTAAATGAAGACCTGCGGTATCACTTTCCGAGAGGGAAAAATGCCTTCACGGGATTTCGAGCATGAGAGCACATATACGGTAAGTTATAGCAGAGCGTTTCGCTCCACGCTTAGATTAACTTACCCAGCAAAACACACAGCAGCCGTGCGGCTAGCTTACGTGTAAGTTTTGCAGCAATGGTGAGAGATGAAACGTGATTCGTGAGACGGGCTAGCCACTCATGCAATTACGGTGCATGATTCTGTATCACGCTTACTGACATGTGAGTCGAAGCTCTTGAGCGAAAAATTAACTTTGCGCGCTTGTGTCGTTTACGCATTTATCCCAGCGTATCCTTCGACTACGTCTTGACCCAGCCCAAAGCTACTCGGTTCCTGCTCTCTTTACATATACATTACACCAAGAGGCTGGGGTCTGATTTATTCAAAGACACGAAGTGTGGTCTTCTGTCTTGGCCTGCCGGAAAATGAGGCTCGCTGTCAAACTTAAAGACAAGAACAACGCTTCAAATGAACAGCAGCAATAGTTCTCCCTGGCAATAACGGAGTAACGGATGAGAACTTGAAATATTGCTATTAACAGCCTCACGACTGACTTTTCGATTATTAGAAAATAAACGTGACAAAAGAAATTAGGGCAAGGAAAAAGAGAATAAAAACACGTGACGTAGATTCTTGTGCTCTATAAAAGACCTAGCCACTAAGGAAATAATGCAATTTACCATGCAATTTACGCAATTTATATGCGAAAAAATGCGTGGGAAAATAGCAAAATATTACTAAGAAGTTAAAAATTAATAAAATTTCACTCTTATATTTACATAAATGCGAAATGCGTTTTCTTATTATCGTTCTTATTTTAAAGCGCTCAACGATTAAAAAAAGGTTACAAAGTAAATAACATGTTGTACAACGATAGGTTATAAAGTTGTACATCAATTAAGCTGCTTTAAGTCAGTTGAAATGAAGCCAATAGAGGTAAGAGCGGTGCTGAGGTCCGAATATACCCAAATAATAAAAAAAAAACGAAATTACAAATTTTTCCTGCATCGGAACCCACAACTCTCATTTTTTTTGGAAGAAATGTTGGGTCGTCTGTAAATAATTAGCAAATAACGCTAATGACTTTAGTATTACCGAAAATGTTAGTTGAAAAGTACCCCTAACTCTTAAAACATTACATAACTACGAAATAAAAATAGCTGTACCATATAACAATTCAAAACATTAGATTAGTTAATTTTTTTATGAACAAGCACATTAGGTTGACCCCAACGTTTCACACGAGCCCATACCGAATCGAATCCAAAAATGAGAAAAATCTAGATCTGATTACACTTTTTCCTATCTTTCGAAACAAAAATTAACCGGACATTCAAGATAAATTTTCTTAAGTGGCTATATCTTGGACTAGATTAGGATAGCTTCTCTGACTGATTTAGTTCGTGTAATTAATACAAATTAATACACACGATAAATCGTCGACGATCTTCAATTTGCCACCCTCTCTTTACAAACAAACTAAGTCTTTGAGCTTGTAATTTTACTTTCCATCGGTAAGCCTATTCACTAAGTTTAGTCTTTCATTAAAGTTTTACTGTTAAGTTATAGCATAGATAAAAGTACTTATCTAGGAAAAGTAAGTAATTTTCTAACGTTACTGGTGTTTAAGTACTTAAAACCAAATAATTACCCGTTCCCTCGGACTGACACGTGGCCTTTTGTTTTCAGCATGCAATTTCCTTTTCGTAAATTAGGGTGTAAATAAAATGGGGGGTTTCTTAGTAAGGGTACTAAACACTGTTGTAACAGTAACTGTAGGAAACGCTTTACGGGGGTTGCAGATGCAAATACGCACGCGGTTGTCACATTGACGTCTTCTCCCAGCACTATTACCTTAGAGCAAGCTGATTATGCCCGAGTTAAATAGCCTAGGACTGTGTGCATACATGAATGGCAATAGACTCGCGTGTGTTAACGAGGCAAGACAGGAGAAAGAAAAGCGGCAGCGCTTCGCTTTCAAGATTTGGTATACAGTATAGATCCTACGCATCCATTTGTTGTACTGAACCCTACGTTAGACAGTAGACGTTCCACTATGCTAATGCTGATAAGGGGCCTTTTTGCTCGAAATTTTCCCCCAGGTGTTTTCTATTTCCCAAAGACGCCTCTGCGGAGTCCATAACCAAATGGTAGAATTTTTACACGTGCCCACGTATGCGTACTACGTACCTGCGCTGCAGCACGGAGACACGGAGGAGTTGAACAGACTTCAGCTGGTTCTTCGTAGGGCTGCCGGGGCCACAGAGCTGCGATGATAACGATGATGACAAAACAAATTAGCAGCAAGAGTAAGAGCAAAAGAAAAATTTTCAGTCCTTTGCCTGAGATTCCCAATTTCTCAGTCCACTTGTTCATGCGTTGTTGCAAAGCGTGTGGCTGTATTTTAGTGCCTTGTTCGGCGTCATCGCCACGGAATTCGTCTCGATTCTTTTGAGAGGTCCGGAGTTTCTTTTTTCCGTGGCCTGTCTCCTTGCGTCGTTTGGATGCAGGCGGGGGCGGGGGCTTAGGATATTCAGCTCTCTCAATCTCTGTCTGGTCAGGTAAAGGAATCGGTTGCAATGGCGTTTGTAAGCATGGTTCCCATTGTTCCTCTCCATTCTCCTTATAGCGCGGATATCCGTGATCCATTGCACACCACTTTATGCAACCACAAAAGAGAATTCGCTCTCCAAGCCTTAAATTTCTCGGTTATCACTAATGCAATACTATCTCATGCCACTGCCACCTTATTTTATCAATTGTGCACGCTACTGATCCCTTCTTGTTTTGCCTCTCCACTTGAAAGGAAGCTTCAAGTTCTTTGCGTTCTCTCGAATAAACTGGCAAGAAGTGCTCTCCTGGTGTCCAAATTCGTGTGGCGAATCCTGAAATGAAACACACAAAAAATATAACGCATGTCTATCACAGTACATCGACAGAGAGAAAAAATTTAATTCGTTTTCCACCAATGCGGTTGGCGAGGGATAATGTACAGCCAATGATATCCGGCTCAAGTTTAGTTGGCTCACAATAGCTCACTAATCCTTTCTGAGGGTAAAGTTCAAACCAGAAAGGTTTCGTTTCAATTAAGAAGTTAAGTCTTAACCGTCTGTCACTTCCGCGATAACATACTCGACTTAAGGGAGCTCGGGGTTTGCCTTTCTACCACCGCACAGTGAAACATTTACATGATTGCAGGATTCAACGGTCCTTAAGCTTGAAGTTTCTCCTCCCCGAAGTCTTTCCCCCAAGTTATGGCCAAAGGAGGAGGTTTAACGGAGGGCGTACGTTTAATTAAAATGGGAGCATGGAATAGGTTTGGAACTTGCTGTGATAACAGCGCGGGCTTACGATATCGCGATAAAAGTCACGCCCAACCCAGACGAATTGCTTCCAAGCTTGAGCTAAGTGAAGCAGAAACTTTCTGGTCATTTGTATTGGCATATAGTTTTTTTCAAGAGACAAAAAAAGGAGAAAGACATGTTTTAGAATACTTCTTGTTTATATTAACCAAGTGTGTACAGCTGTTTGCGTCCCAGCAACTTGAAAACGCGTTCTTCGTGATAACAGCCCCGTGCAACAACGTCGACAGCATCAAGCGCGTTGTTCTAAACAAAACTGCGGCATATGCCTGGAGAGTTGCAGGGAAAATTTATCGGGGTTTTAAGACTTAAAAACGGACAGAAACTTTATTATGAGCGACACTACTCAAGTGATTACCCGGCTTGATAGTGCGCTGTTATGGTACACAATGTTGTGTCTCGTGACGCACTTAAAGCAGTGCAAAAATGACGGCTATAAGTGACATGTGAGGGTCTGGTAAAGCAAGGACATATGCTGCACCCAGATTTTTTTCTTCTTTTTGTCGCAATGTTCTAGGGAACAAAAAAGGTCGACTGAAATGTAGGAAGAACGACACAAGCTGAACAATATGAAATACTCCAATAGCCTCGCTGTATTTTGCCAATTTCATGTTTTCATACTTTTGCGAAGAAAATTTGTGACTAGATAAATTATTCAGCTCGTTTCTCTCTAGAATAATTCAGTTTTTCAATATTTAGGTGCCAGACTATTCCAACAGTTCCAAGTGCTATGAAAGAAAAACTACTTTCGAATGACTTCAACCAAAAAAACGAAGAACGTTACGAGAGCGGACCGCGAAACGACACTGACTTTTCCAATTTCAGCAACTTGGTACTTCCCCGCGTCCACGGACGTTATGCTAGTTTCGATACTTAGAGAACAAATGGGCAATAGGTATCGCAACTGGGGAAAAGTTTTTGCTCTACACTATTTAGTTTTGACACAGACCAATGGGTTGTATCCGAGGCAAAGGAGCTTCCTAAGCCGCTCATTTTGGGGTACACTTGATATTTTTCCTATTTTGGGTGTCATTCTTGGACATGCGGATTCGTATCACGTTAGGGAAAACTCACGGGAAAGCGGTTGATGTTCTTACCGAGCAGAAGGTAGAAACTGTTCCGTTTCTAACTTTTTTCTCTCGCTTCCACGGTCAGTGGAATTTCAATACCGCGACGTTTGTGGTACAGCAGTTTGCGAAGGATGTTAGTGCTCGATAGGAAATATTTCCCCTCTTGGTGGGCGGATATGCAAGCATTTGTCACACTGGCATTTCAGGGGTGAATAAGAACACAAGCTTGAACGCAGACATATGCACATGGCAGAACAAGACACCCCAAGATTTCAAAGACACCGCTTCGGCCTAACGGATAGCAACATTTTTCTAAGGAAACTAACTCACAAAAAGCGAACGGAATCCGTACTCGGAAGAATGATGCCTTCTTTTTTGAAGTTTTCTTCTAAGATGCTTTTTTCTTTTCGAAAACGCCACTAGCCAATGGAGCAAAATTCCGCAGACACTTGAAGAAAACTACGAAACAGTATAGGTTAATGTCCTTGGAGAATGACTACTGCTGTAAAATCACTTTACAAGTCAAAGTAGTAGAAAAATCTTGTAAGTAACCGGTCCCGTCCAACGAAACTGTGTGACGGAGGTGTGCCTACACATGTGCACGCGGCCAAAGCTGTGCAACCTCTAGTCACGACGATGCGGGACGCGATGAGGCTAGCCAAGAAACAGTCCGTCAAACGGAGTCCTGCCGCGCGTGAGATGCGGATTCAGCTCACCGTTTACTGCGTGAAACCACCAGGCTTACCACTTGCCAAAGCGCACGCATGACGTCGCTGATACTAAATACTTTTTGGTTTCATTGTTTAAATTTGTCTACAGTCTCCTGTTGCAAACCCACTTCCGAATCTTTTTATTATTATCATTTATAGCCAATGAGCAAAACTGGAATCGCGAACAAAACCTGAAACAGTGAAAACAAAGCAAGAAAAATATATTTTTTTTTCTAGAAACAAGGTATTCCTGTTCGCCTATTTCGCGCCCTATTGCAAAGTATTCCAAGCTCTGTTACACCATCCCTTCAATTCCTAAAGACACAATAAACTTCAATTCCACTGCAAAGTCTACTATTATTCAGCTCTAAGTAGATGGTGGAGCTGTGCAGTGCCATGTCGTATCGGACTCGAATAAAAGGAAGAAAAAAGTCTTCAAATGCTCACTGAGGAGAAAGTGTGGGGATGTCCCACCATTTCTGCTTGCGGGGAGTCTTAAGTTCCGCCAATTCAAGTGGAAAGTTTTTGGTACCATTTGGTTACGGCCGTCGTGCGACTGGGGTTAAACAGTTTACTACTCTTGTGCATTAAGAGGGCTGAAAGAAAACTTCTCCCCTGTACAGAAGAAAAAACTTATCAGAGAGTAATTAAGAGTTCGCGAAAGTAACTTTTCGCTGGTCCCATAGCCAAGACACTCACGTTACCGAAGCAACAATACAGAACTCTACTTCTACACTTGGTCTTCACGTTGGTAAACAAGATCAGATTAACCCACAAACGAACACTTTCCTCTTATACCAAGTTTTTTTCTATTATTTTCAAACTTCACTGGTACGGTATTAAATAAATATTACGCCGTGGCTGCACCGCTAAGCGCATCGCCGATTTTTTTCTTTTTATCAAATACCACACTGAATTTTATTTGTATATCGTCACCAACTTACCTGTTTTTTTATCTCATTTATTCCATTACGTTTTCCATAAAAATATACGGTCATTTGCTAACATGCTGTTAAGTACGTCTCTCTGCATTATGACTCTCGTCTTTTACACGTTACGTTTACTACTTCAATTACGTCCTATATTTTAATTTTCTAATCTTGCTGTGTTTAGTGCTAAATATGTTTTATATAATTGCCATTTTTTTTACGATAGTCACAGAAAATACGTAAATTATTGCTTACAGTCTCATGCACGTGTGTAATACACGGATCCTCCCCGAGCATAACGGGACGTGTCCTTACCTGTTTCACTCAGTGGATGAACAATACACATACGTGCCAATGGAGTAATCAACACATCAGATTGCTGACGTTTGCGAAGGATTTCCTTTACACTTTCGGTTAATAAGAAAAGTGAACCGTCTAGATGCTGCGCTCGCAGGCTAAAAGCTCAAGGTTGCACGAACAATCGCACGCTCCTTGCGCGCCTAAGCGTTAGCCACTTGACTAAAGCGAACCGATAGTTGCAATCCAACGTTGTCATCTATACGTCTGGAATTGAAAACACGCGGGAATTTTGCGCGGGATTTTTCAGCGTAAAAAGGGCTTCTCACTCGTATCAAGAAGATCTATACACAAAGGCGGAGCTTTTTATCTCTTGGATGTGTATATCACTTATTAGTTTTCTTAATCAACACTTTTTTATGCCGACGGATTTATGCGGTTGATTGTAGTCCGACAACGTAGCGTGGAGGAGGCAATGACCGTCTCTGACCAAAAGAGAATGGGAAATCAACTTGCTTTGCAAAGTAAGTGCCTCACGAAAAAGAATGTCTAGTTTCCAATCCTCTTTCTCCCCTTCCCCGTATCCATCCACCCTCCTCAGGGGAATTTTAGATACCTGACTGCTCCTCCGCTTTTGTTTACTCTCCTCAATTCTTCTTCTCGCATCCCTCTCCATCTTTTCTCTATTATGGGTATGGTTGCTGGTCTGTTGATACACACATATTCATTTAGATAGCACAGCTGAACGATTGGATACGACAGTACTCTACTTGTTTACTGTATTCTGCATACAAATAAACAAAAGGTCAGTTTTTCAAGCACAGAGAGAATAAATTTACAATCCGTTGCTTCGTTAGCTTGAAAAGAAGAATCTGTTGCCTCTGTAAAAAAAAAAAAAAAAAAAAAAAAAAAAAAAAAAAAAAAAAAAAANAAAAAAAAAAAAAAAAAAAAAAAAAAAAATATCTGTTCATGTAAGAATTTGATAGCTTTGTTTACTACAAACTTGGAAGTTTTAACGTTTTTTCAAGTAGTTCGATGATTGATAAAACACCTGAATTTTCGACTTTCTTAATTAAATTAAATTTTTATAGTTATCAAGGGTAAAATGAAATAAATTGTAGAAAGAGAGTAATGTCACAAAAATCGTTCCTTCGTAGATATTAATTATTCAGAGATAAATATGGTTCTTTCTTTTGTATTAGTAGGTCAAGGGGTTGTGAGTCAATCGTCAGCTAGCACCAGGTAATCGGTAGTCATGTTTTATCTACGTGGCTGTACCAGATCGAAAATCATCAAACGATGCATTACGACCGGGTGTATACGACGTACGTTATATATTAGCCGGTTAAGCAGATTAAACTTGCCATGCAACAATTTGTCGCGGGGTTAGTAATTTAAATAGTACAAATTCTGTGGGAAACAAGCCTAGCCAGTTCTTGTTTCTAAGTCACTCGGTTACATTTGATGGGCCCTGTGACAAATGGCACGGGGTTTGTTTTAGGACTCCTGGAATACGGTTTCGTTTACATTGATGGCGATATATGACGCAATAGAGACTGCATATCTCCCGTAGAGTAGAGTGCAGAAATTGGTGTATAATATACTGCTCTAGGGCTCTGGTTGTCACATGCAAATAGTACTAAAACTCTTTGTGTCCCGCTCCAGGAAATATCATAACCCGAACCTGAGGAAGTAGTTGGATGTTGGGTAAATGGACGTGAGGCAAATAAGTTTATGTGACAAGCATATTGGGGAAGCGCAGATTGTTTTTCTTTGGAAAGAGGGCGACCAAACCTGAAGAAGAATGGACTACTGACAGGATACATTTGCTATAGTCCGTAAAGTAGCTCTCGAACGCTAGTTTGTCCCAGAAAGGAAAGGATCTCACAGTCTGTGCCAAAGATTCGCGCCATAGTTCAGGAAAATTAAAGGATAGGAAACGAAGGTGATGCAGCAACCAGCGAAGTGTTCTATTTTTTCCTTCGATAAGTGCCACATTTTTCGATAGCCTGGCTTTTTCTTTGAATCGTTTTATCTGCTTTCAAGTGGAGAGACTGCACAGGGACTTGAAAAATCGCTGGCGTCAGATACTTGATGTCGAAGCGGCCAGTTAGCACATCTCCGAAACTTATCACTACCTTTTTTTATATTAATTAGTGCCTTTATCTTAATCTTCAGTTTTTGTGTAGTTTTTCTGGTGCACCAAACTAACGTAAGCAAGGCCTGCTGTACTCAACTCTTTTAAATTTAGGTAGGCCTTGCGCTTTTCAGGAAGTCTTGGATCACATCTATTTTGGTTTCATACATTTCGGCAGGCTCTCTATAATCAAAAAATCGCTGTCGATGGACAAAAAGAGATTTATGGGCAGCAATGTAGATCTATAGTTCGTATTACAAGAATCTTGCGGGGAATGTCATCGTAACTTAGAAATTGATGCGGAAGTCGAGACAAAGTATGCACGTGGCGTATCTGCACGTATTATGAGTTCCAGCAGCTCTCTTATGCAAAATACTGAGGTATGCCACTCGAAGAGGAAAACGGTGAATGACATAATGGATTCCAGGGTGTGAAGTGCATGGCTCCCTTCGAACAACGACTCTGGGCACGAGGCCAAACTGGAAAGGGAAATCGTGCATTAGCTACTCTAGTGACCCCCTGCACTATCGTATGTTAACCTCACCCCTGGAAGGCTCGTTTCGCAAGCACATGCTTTAAATATGTGGTGGCACTTTTGGTTTTTGTTTAGATATTCCAAGGAGCCTGGCTATAGTTGGCCTGCAAGTTATCGGATACCGCTGGTAAATAAGCTAGTAAAACCCGCTCTTTATATACTCTCAATTGTCTTGTATACGTGCCCAAACATTTCTAAAAGATTGCTCCATGAAGTCAACTGCGGTGAAATTTCCCGTGTTTACTGTAGCGCGGTATCACAATCTCAACCTTTTTCAAGATAGTTTCCTAGCCAGTTTGGCTGCTTTGTATTAGTGATTTGCTTTTCTTTAGGGTAAATTTTTGAACATTTTCCTTACCAAAGTCCAAGGTAAAGAAAAGTCTTGTTTTAATGGAGGAGAATTTATGCACTTTTCTATCGTTCCTTCTAGAAGGTGCGTAAAATATCTCTTAAAATGGTTCTAAAAAAGTTACGTCGGTTTCAGCACCTGCAGCTACAAATGTAAGATCTACGGGTATGACTATTGATTTTGCCGACCGGAACGTCTCCTATATTTCCGAAGAAGGCAAGAGAATTAGTAATATTAGAAGAGATAAAGCACGCAATTCCTAAAAAGAGCCCAACGGCGTAGAACTTTCGATGTTTTTAAGTGAAGAGCCACGCGGTTAAAGGTAAACGGCCAATTAATGTGCGGCAGAAAACAACGCTAGATTTTCGGTAGCATTTCAGTATCGAGGTTTCCGGAGATCAATAAGCGAAGAGCAGAAGAGGGCGAAAAACCGTCCGTATATTACTACCAAAGCAAAGCACTTGTCGAAGGTTATACGCGTTAAGTGATGCCCGTCGTATATGGTGCAGTATATGTCTACCACGGCAACGTAGCCTATTATTGCAAATAGTTTACTGCACCATTTTATCGGAACAGGGTCCTTAGCCTAACTCTCCCCGGAAAAGGGATTTGCCCTGTTCATGTTCTGTTCTTCAATATGGCCTTTTCCGTGTTTGTGTCTGTGGAGCTCTAATTTTTGGCAAATACTGATGAAGGTAAGCTTTATGCTCCGTATTGTTCATAGGCAGAACTTATTGGATGCGATGCTCGAAACGTGTGTTCGCTATGTTTTTTATGCAGTCCGTCTGGTTGAAGACAATTGCATTAGTAGCTTCGTGACGGAAGGCCACTTGGGGACAGGCTGGCTAGAAAAGGTTTTCTTGTTCTGTAGTCGATCCTAACTAATTGGCTTCTTCACAAGGAGATCCCGAAGACTCTAGAGCCTTTCTTCGATAAGGGTGCGAACGTTGCGACTTGGTCTAAGGTTGTTATGGGAGGATAGGAGGCTAGTACGCTGCAAAAAGGGGAAGAATTTCCGATTTACATGTAGGCGTTAAGCTTTTGTGTGGTGGGGTGGCCGAAGAACGTTTCTCTGATTACACCCATTCTTACAGTAGCACTTTGCTTGTATCCATAGAAAGCAGGTGACAGATTGATGGGCTGAAAATACAATGGTAAGAGTTCTTTTCGTCTGAAACTTTTCGGATGTCTTATGATACTAAACGCAAAGTGCGGGATCCGTTCTATCACCCCGAAACATTCAACGAGTTTTAAGCCAAAGGAAAAAAGTTTTCTGTATTTTGGGTTCTATATACACATAAAAGCACACAGTAAACGTGAGTTTCAAGAAACATGTTTTGTTGTAAATTTCTGTCTAGTTTTGCTTGCGGGAACTTTACAGTCATATTACACCCAATTCATTTAAAAAAATGCTTGATTCAATACCTTTAAAAAATAGTTGAGCTCAAGTTATCTTTTTTATAAATAAAATATCTAACAATTTTATCAGTTCTGCTCGAAAACCTATTTTTTTCTGTCTTCCTTCACTGTTGGAAAGTTGCACTCTTCTCGGCTTTGGTTTTTATTCTTCATTCTGGGTACCAGCTTGTCTTCGCGGCAGGAGTTGCCCAGGTCTACGAGCACGTAACCGGTTTTGAAGTGCATTGGGTTTGCTTGTGACGGTAGCTTCCACGGTATCGGAAGCTTCCTCCTCATTGGTTTTCGTGGTAACCTTCTCTGGTGTCACTGGGTCTTCAGACATTTCGACAGCGCTTTCTTCAGCTTTGGGTTCCTCGGCCTTGACTTCAGCGGCAGTGTTAAGTCTCGGACGGAGAATGTTGCGACGCTCAGCAATGTTTACAGCAGGTTTGGCAGGTTTCGGCTTCTCACTGACGGTTAAAGAAGGTCGGTTCCTCAAACGTCCCAGAATGGAGCCTACGGTCGTCGAGGAAGGAGCCACAGATTCTGTGGCTGCTGATTCCTTGACTGCTGCCTCAGTGGCTACAGCAGGGACATTGCCGGCTTGTTCCGCGTTTTCGGATGTGACTTCCTGCTCTTCATTGTCTTCGCTTAGTTGCGGAGCCTCGGTCGTTGTGGTGGTTCGACCTCTGTGAAGAAGATTCGGCCTCGGCCGAGCGATGCCAGCACCAGGGGTTGTAGTACGCTGTGTTGTTGATGGACGAGCCACCGAGCGAGAGGTGGTTGCTACAGGCTGCTGGCTAGTGCTTTCGTTTTCATTTTGGGCTGTTTCGTTCTGGGGTCCACGTCTGAAATTGAACCGGTTGGCGGCAAAAGTAGGTCGGACTCTTCTGCTGGTGGTAATAGTTTCCGTGGTGCTAGGACTGGCTTCAATGCTGCTGGCAGAGCTCTTGGTAACCTGATCAGCTTGGGCAGTAGATCCGCGACGGAAGCTAAATCGCCTTGGAGTAGTGGCTTCTAGAACGCTAACAGTGGGTGCTTCAGTAGTGGTAGTGGTTTGAGTGCGGTTGCCAGAGTTGTTCCTTCCAATGAAGCGTCCCCTTCCCCTTCCAGCAGTAGAAGATCTATCAGCCGAGATTTCTGCAGTTGCGCTCGTCGTAGTAGTAGAGGCCTCAGTTGTAGTTCTTCTGGAAGCCCTGGTAGTAGTAGGTACAGTAGTAGTGAGCGTGGTGGTAGTTTCCGGCTGTTTGGTTACTTCGGTGGGTAGATCACTCATCTGGGGTACAGTAGTGCTTTCCATAGAAACGTCCGTTGTTGGACTCAGAGCGAGGAGCTCGGGCACCAGGGTTTGCATTTCGACGTCTACGTTAAGTAGCTCAGGTTGCGACGTTAACAAGCCAGCATTCGTGCCAGGTGCTTCCGACGATGTGGGTTCCAATAAGGAATCTTGCGTGGGATGGGCTTCTTGTGTCAAGGTCTCGGTGTTCAATGGTAACTCGGTAGTGCCAGCTGAAGCACCTTCCCCTTCGCTTACTGTAGCATCAAGTTCGGATGATTCGTTATCCTTTTGAACTTCGGCAGTGTTATCTTCCATGCTGTCCATAGACAAAGCTCGCGATAAAGCGTATAAATGGTTGGCTTCAAGTGGTCCGTCATTGTTCCATGTACGACCGCTTTGCTTAGGGACGGGTTCAGTTGCAATAGAGGCATCTCCGACTTCGGGTTGCGAGCCAGGTCCTGAAAGAATGGTCAAGCGACCTCGCGTACGTCCAGCGGATGGCGCCACGGGAGCGTCCTGTTCAGTCTCTGCGGATGCGCCACGGAAAGAACTGCTGTCGACAACTCGCAAGGAGCCTCTTCCAGAACTAATCTTGCGAGTTCCGAGATTTCCCTCGTCTTCACTGGCGTTTCCACCCTCGTCGAAGTTGCTAGAGTCTTTGTTATCTTCGACGCTGGCTTCGGTCGTTGAGCGAGGAGGGAAACGGGTTCGAAGGGGCAAGCGGTCATCGTCAACAGGCGCTGGCAGCGCACCTCCTGACACAAGCTCGGGAAGGGTGAGGGTGGGACGGCTTGGCTGCTCTTCTGTAGAATCGGATGCGTTAAGAGCAGTTTCGCCGGAGTTTTCTTCGCGGGATTCCTGAGAAGCGCCCAGTCCAGTTCTTGACGAAATCTGGAACCTGCGGGAGGGGCGTGTGGTGGGGTTACTTGGGGTAGTAGTTGTTGTAGTAGTTGTGGTGGTCGTGCGGCGACCAGAGATTTGCGGTCTGGATTCAGCCAGGTTTCGCACCTTGGGAATCGAATTTTCTCTTGGAGCGTCAGCTGTGGTTTTTTCAATGTTGCGGTCGCTCAAGCTGAAACGGACTTTCCCACGAGAAGTTGACCTGGTACTGCCAGCAGTGTTAACAGAGTTGGTAACTCGTTTCTCAGTCGCCTCAGTGGTCGTCGTCGATGACGATGCGAAACGGTTGCGAGGTGGGGGTCTGGTGGCTCGAGTTCGAGCGGAACCCCGGGCCGTCGTAGACGAAACAGTTGTCGGTGCTTCTGTAGTCGTAGTAGTAGTTGTAGTAGCGCTGGTAGTTGTAGTTGTTGGGGCGGAAGTTGATGTTATCAAGCTTTCAAGGTCTTCAGTTGATGAGAGGTCCAAAAGAAGGATATCATCAGTGCTTGAAGAAATATCTTGTTCGGCAACAGATTGGGCGCTGTTAGCCGGAACGGGAATCATTTCCTCACTTTGTAGAATGGTGACGTCACTACCAGCCGAAAGCCTGTTGTCGTGAGTCTCCTCGACCTCTTTTAGGTCCGATACCTCATCTTCGTAGTAATACAAGTATTCGTATTCATAATCTTGACCGTTTTCTCCCTTCTTGATTACGGTCCTTGAGGAGACAGCTGATTCAGCAGAAATGAGATTGGCGCTCTCTTCTTCGGGTGTGAATGCGCGACCTTCGATCTTTTCTTGCAAGGTGACTATTGGGCGTAGGTTACTGCTAGTGTCTTGCGATGGCTGTCCCAGTTGTGAGTCATGACTTTCACCCTGTTGGGTAGCGGCCGCTTGCGGCAGAAGAGTTGACGGCTTTTGATCGGCTGACTTCTCCTTGTCATCGTTGGTGAGTGCATCCTCCAAACCGAATTGGAAAACTTGGAAATCCGTAGATAAATTCAGGCTTCTTTGCTTCTCGGCTTGAGCGTCTTTTGTAGTATTGACCACTGGCGCAGCATTCAAAACCGCAGCAGGTACAACAGGAAGAAGTTCTTCAGGATGAAGAATACTGTCATGCAATGTGCTAGGCGCAGCAGTTATGGGCGTCCATGCAGTGTTTTCAAGAGTGGCTGGCTGGCTACTTGGAAAAGCAGGGACTTCGGATGGACTTCCGGCTTGTACGACTTTCGCTGAGACGAGTTCTTCATCACCAAGGAACTGACGACCCCTTCTAGCCAGATCAGCTAGGGGAATAGTGTCGGAGTCACCCTGTTCAAATTTAGTTGGCTCCTGGAGTGGGGCGTCATTGGCACCGGTAGCAACCCAAATTCCGTCCTGGAAGGTGAACTGTACCGGGTTTCGGACTCGAACGACGGTGATGGGACTTTCTGATAAGGGTTCAAGCTTTCTTGATGAAGCGGCTCCCGAGAAAAAGCGAACTTCTTCCTGGCCAGGCTGGGGTACTGATATGATCTTCAGGTCGTCATTGTCCGAAGAAGGGCTGGCGACTCGGAGGGTTTCGGTATTAAAGTCCTTGCTTGTTACTTGGCTTACGATCACGAGGTGAATGAAAAGGAAAAGTGCCCTAAACAAAGAAAATTGTGAATTAATTTTAGGCCAATGCACTTCAATTTAAAATATCATTGCAGCGGAAAAAAAAGCAACCGTTCAGGGTGAATTGGCTTATGTGGGGCACTGGGTAAAAGGGCAGGAGTTTTCCTATACCTTTCTCTTTTTGGACACTGCGCGGAAAGTTAATAGGTTGCAAGTAATAAAAGCCGGCAATTGTCAGATAAGAAGAAGTCCTGTTCTCATTGCATTGTGCACATGTCTCGCCTAATTTTGGTAGCTTATGCAGGTGGTTACATCTTTATTAGCAAATGTTTCAGCAGTTGTACTTGAAAAAAAAACCTGCCGTATTTGCGTGGAGAACTAAATTATGTTGAGAATGATACGTGAAATGATTTTGTGTTCCAGGTACTGGTAACTTGTGTGTATTAAAATGCAGTACGCGAATGTAGAAAGTTGCATTTTTGGCAAGAATTTTGCCAAGGTAGGCTGCAACTCTCACTTTCACTTTCTAACTCTCGAGCATTGGAGACGATGAAGATCGTTGGCATTGCGTAAGGTGAGTCCGAGAACTATTTGCAATAATGCGTGACATGTTAACAAATTTCGTGCCAAAATACAAAACTTTCCATTGCCTTTCTTTGGAAAACTAGTTGACCGCGTCAGGTTATGCAAAGTGTAGACTGTAGAGTTAAACTTTCGTTATTGAAACTAGTTGCCCTATCTTCCGTATCTAACCCACCGATTCCGGAATGCAGCCAACGGAGTTCGAAGCGAATGGTTGTTTATGGGAAAAGAAAGCTGAAAGTTAATAACTTCTGATTCGCTTTTTTTTTTGCTTTTTTTTCGGGAAAGCTAGTCGAATCTAGATTGGATCTCAGCAGCGTTTCCTTTCTTTTTAACTTTCTCTGGAAACAGACGTTGCTCAGTCCCAGGTAAGGCTGTTCGATTTCAGGTAATTTCGATCGAACCTTTTTAGTGCTCTTTAAAAAATTACAGACAAAGTGAAATAAACGCATGCCTTACCTGTTTTTCCACATGATAGGAAAGGTCACTTATTCCAAGCGTAATTATCACAGGTTTCCCGTTAAGTAGAATCACACACTATGGCTTCAGATCAAACACTGCATTGAAAGTCTCGACGAATACTAAGCCAGAACACACCACGTTTTACATGTGACAATGCCTGCAACACTCCCTTCGTTTCGAAGAGGGTAAGGCGTGGTTGTTTCACGTTTTACGCAAAGACTTAAACGCAAATCTGGTCTTTCCAATAAGAATCCCCCCTAAAAAGAAGAGAAGTAGGTGTTTGAAGATTTCTACAATGAAAAGGGCCGGGACGGAACTCCCTTCACCGTCTGCTTGGGCTGTTGGTTGCGAGCTGTGAGCCGGGCTCACTCGATGCTGTTGCTTTTATAAGGCGGCCTCCTGACCTAAATTGCCCTTCCTCTTATTTCCTTTATGAAAAAGTCCTCCGGAGTGAGTAGTGACTACCAGCTGTATCTTTTCTCACCTCGCGGGTTTTCTCTTCACCGTGATGCAAGAAGACGTAGCTTGCAGGGCTTGATGTAGAAAGAAGATGCTTCGGAAGAGACCAGTATGATGCCAAGAGTAACGAAATAAAAGTTGCCTGTCGCACTACGCTCAAAGCAGATGCCACTCACTAAAGCAAAGCATCAGGGAGAAAGGCACCTTGAGTGCCCCAATGTTCATCATAATAACACTATAAACCCATCCTTATAACCAACAAATCCTAAAGCCATTGAAAATGCCACCAAAATTGAGTGGATAAGGTTTACGTATGCATAATAGTTAGCTTTGCGTACTACAGCACAGCCACATAAATCTGCCTCATTGCATTATCTGAGTCACCTTGTTAAGCAATCGTTAAAAGTGAGTTTGTATGGGATACCTTTTCCCTTTCTACGGCACGCACTATGGTCAAGGCATACGTGTTGTGGCTGCATCCCAAGCTTCGTCAACGGCAATCCCTTCACTTTGGCTCTGTTCAGACCTGTTGTCAAAATCAGCAGAATAGCAACACGACTCCAATATTCAACTCTAGGTAGACGGAGCCCACCAAGTCTTGAAAGTAAGGGTCTCAATCAAAAGGTATGAAATAACGTTGGTTTTTGTAACCCCGTTACCTTCACAATTTCTCTCCCCACCATCCATTAAGATAGTCCGTCGATTAGCTGGCATGTATCCTCAGCATTATCAACCCTTGGCAACCAAGGGACAGTGAAACAGAGTTGGCTCTTGTTCGCTGGATGCAGTACAGAAATTGCACCAATATTGCGAGAAAGCAACGCGTGGGCCATGGAAGTACGTCGTTTCTCCTACTGTATATCCCAACGATTTTGTCAGTGGTATTCCCATGGTGACACAGTTCCAGGATCTCCCGGTGTCTATCGCGAAAGAAATGCAAGGTTAACTACTGGTTGGACGGAAACTGTGTCGAAATCTAATTGCATCCTTTAACAGAGCACAAGAAACCTTCATCTTAAATTTTTTTGTTTTGCAGTGGCCAGTGAAGGTCTTTTGTGAAAAAGACGTCTTTGTCTCATCGTCACGAGTTCCTTGTAAGAAAAGAAGTCCAAATCCTGCGTGAAGGCAACGAGTTATTAGACAGACTACAACGTTCTCGTGATGCACTTTACGGGTCATACCCAGATGTAGTACTCAAATTTTCGCGAAACGGGGTTTCTTAATACTTTCACTTCTTTTGTTTCTGTAAGTGCCGATGGAATATACAATAGAACAATACATGGTTTGCTTTATGCTGCCTCGTAAATCCTTGTTTCTATTTATAGTTCAATCTCCGGTTTAAGTATTTCATTAGGCAGCACAAATTTCACGCATTGAAAACTTTTACCAGTTTGTGGTTGACTTCTATTGCGCTTGGCCAAAGAATGTAGGAAGTAAACAACTTAATAAAAATTAGACATAAAAAAAGCAAAGACACGGGCTTTATTGTAAATTTTGAGATATTTACAATAAAAAGAAAGTTTACAGAAATAGAGCCTCTAGGCCTCGTAAATAGCGTAATAAAATGGGCAGTCTCCAAAGCTCGAATTGTATAACATTTTGTTTTATATTTTTTAGCCGTGGGAAATAGACTAAGGTTTGTGGGCAGTTAAACTATATTGTAAGCGCAATTCCTCCTACTCATCACCTTCGGAATTTCCCATATTTATTTGACAGTATCGGTTTCATTCATTCAGCGCGTTGAGGTTTCAGTACTTGAAGCCTGAAAAAACCTGGTAGCTCAACACTCAAAGGAGGAGTCGCACTAGTGGCATCCCCACTCGGGACTCTTGGCTCGAACTCAACTATGTCACATGTGTGAAAAGAAAAGGCATAGCAGGAGAAAACAGTAAAAATTAGAGCACTCTGCTCGAGGAGAAAACTTCTGGTTACTGGACGGGTCACTTTTCCTGGTCCTGGCCTGGATTTCATCTTTCTGTAATACAATAGTGAACCCTTTCCTAAAACAAAGTGTGATACGTGCATTTTACACTGCTAGCTTTGCAAGGCACGCAAACCTGTTTATTTGTTATGGAGCACAGTAACAAATATGGCACATCATAAGTGTGCACGCCCAGTGCGCGTATTTCTCTAAATTTATTGTGGAATTAATGAGTACCCTTCTATTTTTAAACCTCGTCGTCATGAAATCACGCAGAAAGAGCGTTGGACATACCCAAGGTCCTTTTCAAGTGATCACGTTCACGAAATGATACCTTCAGCCACGTTCTCCTTTCCCCTTCCACCTGCATCCGAAAATTTTGTGCCTAGACGTACCAGTCTGCTTGATGTCCCTTAAGGAAAGAGCTCCACTTAGGCGGATACATCCCAGTCCATAACCTTCGTAAAAGAAAAGGTCATAGATCCGGATTTCCTCAAAATTCCTCAGATTTCATGGCGCCGCTACGTAATAGCCCCGTGTCCTAGCGTTTGACTTCAAGTCCGGGTGAACCCAAAGCTGGGATGCTGATGTCGCAGATTCACGGAGAAAATGCCTCGAGAAAGCGACCCAGTTGGCATCGCTGCCCATCGGCGAGGTCGGGTAGTCCACCAAGTTTTCTCTTTTCTTATATATAATGTACCGTACACCTCTTCAGTGAAGCAAACGACAAAGCCCCTTTTCCTATTGTGCAGGAAATATTCGTAAACGCGATGCTGGAAGCAACTCCCCAGGATATTTGTTCGCAACACTAGTAGAACGTCGTTAGAATGCGAACAGTTGTAAGCAACGGTGCTTTAACTTGTTGATAATGCTCAAATATGTGTTTATCAGGTATGTATTGCTTAATCTTAAAAGGTGAAGCTTGCTTTTTCGTTTCACCTTTTTTTCCCTTGTAGGGAATGTCTTTTTTCTTTTAGGGAAAAAAATATTTCAGAAACTGTATGTACATCTGCATTTTGTAAATATATGCTTCGGCTAAGTGCATGAACTCATCTTGAATATTACATGCAAGTTGTTTAAGCTCGGCTACCGCTACGCAAACCTCGTGCGCTACCTCGGAGAGGTTTTGCCGGAGCAGCGGAAGGCGCAGGGGCTTCGTGTTCAATCACAACTGTTTCGTCTAAAACTTCTGGGTTACCACCAGCGAGATCATTCAAATTATTTGCTGGCTGTTCTGTTGTCGTTTGTGCAGATTTACGCAACAATGGGCTAGGGGCTGCTGGCCTGAACACTATGGGCCTAGAAATGGAAACAAAATAGGTAAATGTGCCTCAACGAAAGCAAACATTAAGATGTTTTACTTCTTGGGGAGAAGACGAGGCTTGGATTCCGATGCTGCAGGCTGCTCTGCGACTACCGGTTTTGAAGTAGTGCTAGCTACACTTCGACCATTTTTGGTAGTTTTAGGCAACGAGAAACGGTTGCGGCCGCTTTTATTCTCAGTGGTAACTTCCACGGTAGTCGCTACTGTCGTGGTGGTTCCAGTCGTTCCTTCACTTCCGCGGGAAGTTGTCCTTCGTCGGCTTCCACGTGCTCCAGATCTAATTAGACATATTGCTATGTTATAAGATTTGAACAATTTACTTTTACAAAGAAAGATTTGAGCCGTGCAATCCTTAAAAATTAAAAAGTTTATCACTACAATTCAATTATGGAGGTTACTTCCATTAACTAATAATTAATTAAAGAGTAATATCCATTAATGACGCAATGCTAGATCTACATGGGTTGTAATATTATCTTGAAATTTCAGCATTTTTAACGCCCACTGTATGTGTCAAAGGCGAGAGAATTCGAAGAATTGACACTACGAATTTCACAATAAGACAATCGAACGACACATGTACGACTTTAGTTCAATCTATGCGAAATGACTCGCTGCGATTGTAGAGGCCCTGGCGTTTTTTGCGCTATATATAAAAATTAATTAACCCTTCGACTTAAGAGTCGATTTATGTAAATTCCATTTTTGCGATTCTATTTTATAGTTGAGTTAATCACATAAAGTTTAAACATGCTTTAACAGGATGAAAAGTGAGTTTGTAAGGACCACATGCATCGTAATTTGAATTAGATTACGAATTTTTAAATTATTGTAGTTTGGCATACTCAACATCAGACGATGCCTTTGTCTTGGCCAAGATGGGAGCAATGGGGTCAGCTTCTGTTGTTGATTCAATGCGTTCGCGGCGGCGAGCTTTAAGGAAATCGGACAGACCATCAGGCTTAGAGCGCGAGCGTCCAGAGCTGGGGTTTTCTACTTCAGCGGTCGGGGTAGAGGAGGCGATGGTGGTAGCAAAGTTCTTGGGCGTAGGTGAAAATGTACGCGACGGAGTCGAAGCGGAAGCAACGGGGTTCTGTTTACGGTTACGTCCAAATGTGCTTTTGGAGGCTTTGGTAGTAGTGGTTGTTTCTGTAGTGGTCGTAGTTTCCTTACTACGGCGAGAACCAGCACTTCGCGCGGAGCCAGCGGTCTGCCTGCCGCGACCTGCAGAAGCAGCGGAGGTTGTTTTCACTTGCTCGGTGGTAGGGGGAGGCGTGTTCTTTTCCGTGGCCGGTACTTGAGGTTGAGAGGTGGAATCGGTCGTTTGGGGCAGCCGGCTCTCAGTAGGGGCAGGAGTCTCGGATGGGGGTGTGGCTAACGGCCCATCCAGAACTGTTACCGGGATGTTACCGATACCTTTGATGAAGAGCACGGGGGCTTCTTCACTTTCAGCATCGCCTTCCCCAGACGCACCGCTTAGAGGCTTGGCATAGTTGCAAGCTGGCAGGCACACCGCCACGAATACTAACCAACTGGAAAAAAAAGAAAAGGGTCATCATTACCAAACATGTTGCCAAATAAATACTGTCATTGTGAAAGGGTAAAACTGGCTAGACTTATGTTTTGGACAGAAAAGAAAGTGAATAGCAAGTTTTTTGCTACACGGTACTTTCCTTTCTGACCCTTAAAAGTCATTACACGCTTCGCAGCAGTGCAAGGTAGGGGTAATGCTAAGCTTCAGATTTTTTCTGTAGAGGAGTAGAAATTATGAAGCTGGAAATTATGAGAAAATTACTACGCGAAAGACTATATCTCTTCAGGCATTCCTTTCTTGACATCGAGCCGGACGTGTCCGACTATCAAAATGCAGTATCTGAAAAAAAGTTACAAACAGGTCTGCAAAGTGCCCGCTAGCTTTGCTAAAGATTTTCTGAACCGGCTTTACCCAGGGTGTGGCCTAGTTTTTATTTGACCTACACTGACAACATGTGCTCCGTCCTTTCACTTTTAATACAAGTTAGAAAAACGCAAACCAAGTGAATGAGCCGTTGGGCAAGAAAAAAAATAAACATACAAATAAATAAATAAATAAACGAAACATATGCGATTAAAGACGGGGTACAAGCTTGAAGTCAAACAATGTGACTCTTCGTGATGAAGAAAAAATAGTACTCCTATATAAATATGTTAAGAAAAAGTTCTATATAAATTTTCTGACTTCAATGAGAAATCGGCAATTCGATGAACATAATTTTGCAATGGGACGAAAGTTAAGTTGAACAGGTACTTACAAGACTTTCATGATTTTGCGTTTTAGGAACGTTCACTGTGGTTCACTACGGCTGATTGGAGCAAGGGTGAGTTTGACTGCTTGTAACAAAGCTGGTGGCTTGCGTCCACCAACACTGGGGGCTGCGCTGAGTGGAGTCCATCCTTTTTATAGTGACCCATATTATACTGGAAGGAGGGGAGGAGTACTCGTCTTATTTTACTGAAAGGAAGCTTTGCTTCAGAAATCGAAAGGCAGGAAAAGTGAATGTTTAACCGTAATCAGGAACCAGACCAGGTGGTGTAGCTGGGGGTCCTGCGTGAACACGATGCTCTACTTCTGGACCTTTGCAAACCGACTTCCCGTAGATCCTTTCAAACTTAATATTAACTTCACATAAAAATATTGCGAAGTAAAACCTTACTCAGAATTGTCCTTGATATATTCCTAGTTTTTTTTTTCAAGCATATTTGTTACTTTGCAGAGAGATATACCATACTTGGTCGTTCCAATCGTAAACGTTGCAGAAATCAAGGTTGACTAGTACGACGACTTCCTTAGAAACGTTTTGGCAATAACTAATCAATCTTATAGCAAAGCTACTCAAGGCTTTAAGGCCAAAATTAAGGCCTTACTAATGGAAATTAGCATTATTCTGATGACAATTACGTTTTTATACTTATTTTTGTATATATACCAGAAACATTTTAGGAAATTTTTGTATGCTTTAACTAAATTTAGGAGATAAATCTATGAATTTGTCAACAAGACTTGGTTAAAAAATTCAGCACTGTAAATTCTTTTTGAGATAGTGTGAAACGGTTTTCAACAAACAAAAACACATTCTTGTCCGAAAAATTTTGGAGCTTTCAAGAATGTCTAAATCATCTAACAAGTGTTTTTGAATTTTTTAAACACAATTTCCTGCTTTTTTGAGGTACACTTTACTATAAACGAAGTTTTAAAAATAAGTAATCGTCTTAACGAAATCGTCAATAAAACTTTCCTTCTAAAATTTGCCCTAAAGGGACAGGGTATACGGTGACCTTAATAGTTTTATAGTTGTAATATTACTTTCTTCGTTGCTTTATAAGTTTCGTCTTTGCTAATTCAAACGGTAGAGTTTCTTTGCTATGCTGTTCCTTATAATTGTGCAGTGCAATGAAACTTTTGTGCTAATTTCGAAACAAAGAATCTCGTAACCTAAAATGTGGATTGTTCGGATTGCGGATTCTACTGCCATAAAATCGAGCAACGAGAAACTTTCATTCTGTCATTGTCACGGTCATGAAAACGATTGGAAATAAAGCTCTGGTCCACTGACCACGTGAAGACGAGCTAAACAATAGACAGTTTCGATCTTAAGATTGGTGTTGTCAGCTGCCCTGAATTAGTGACGAACTGACTAGGCCGTTTTTACGAAGATTTCTCTTTTACAGCTTAAAAAATCGTGCTCCGTTTGTGTCTCTTGAACACCTGTCTCAATCACCTCAACGCGGGAATGTATTTCCTGCTTGCTATTGTTTCATTCTTCTATAAGAGACCAGAAAAACGCGACGACAACTCACCCAAACTCAAGACTCCTAATAACCAATGTGCCGGGCTTTTATACACCGTAAGCATAGTGTTAGATCTGCAAAGTAATGTGCAACATGTGTTGATCTCTACCCACACGTTTTACTTTTGACCTTTCGCTCGAAACAATTTAAACGCGAAACATTTCGTATACAACAGATCACAAACTTAATAATAATTAAAGCACATAAACACAAGCGGAAACTGATTTATTAGACTAAATAAATATAAAAGAATGCAAACCAAGAGATAATTACAAAATTGTTTACAAGCTTCGAGACTGGGACAGTAACCTCATTCAAGTGTCCCCAGAGCTGGTATGGGTGGAATACCAGAGAAAGTGAAAGTAAACGGTCCAGGGGTGTACAACATATTGAAAAGACATTCATCGCAACTTAGTACCCAGTTCCTCCGTACGTGAGTCGCCGTTTTCGTTACAGCAATAACACGAGAATTCTGAAGACATTCACAACTTGTCTTCAGAGAGGTCGAACATTGCTAGCTTTCAGTGAAAGGGAAGGTGAATACGCCGCAAATAAGCTGTTGCTAGACCTGTTTCCGTACTGTCAAAACCAACTTAAAACTAGCTTAGTCTTTTCTGGGAACCTTCGTGTATAATTAACGGGCAACTAGCAACCAGTCACATGAAAAGATTGACAAAATCAATACTAGTACATCACAGACCATCGGATACATAATGAAATGGAAATAATATATCGCGCAAAAAAATAACAACGGAAACTTGACGGATTTTCCCTTTTTGTCATCCATTTCCATTTCATTCCTGCATTGTGAGTATAAAGATATTCCCGTAACAATTTCCCCCGACATTTTAAGTGACGAATGTGTAATTCCGAAATGACTGAACGGCAGGGAGAAGAAGTCACGAAGGCCTTCCATGACCGCCTGCAATCAGTTTGCATAAATGGTGGATTCGGTCAACCTGCAAGTAAGAAATCTGTGGTTTGCAGACCTGATTGCAAGCGTTTTCTAACGTCTTACAAAAATATTTTATATTTAGTACTAAGTTCATACAAGGTGCTGAGTGAAGCGGATGGGTAAAACTATTTTAGAAAGCAAGAGTGCTTTCGCAGCTCTGTCGGAAAATCGGACAAAGCGTAGTAGCACGAGCTGACCCCAAGTTTGTTGCCAGGTTATAGAAGTGTTATGCATAGTTATCGAACATATAGTTTATTAATACATTTACACCACAAAAAAGTTATTTACGATTTTGCGAAGGGTAAATACTTAGAATTCGACCAGTGCTCTAAATGGCACTTTCACTTGAAGGCAAATGACAATGAACTTCTGTAGAAAGCTGAAATCGATATCCATGACAATTAATATTCCTTAAACTAGACTACAGTTCAATATGTGTAAGGCATTTAGGTGGAAATGCAGAACATAAAAAGGGTTACTAATGTCATAAATCGTACAATCTCAAAATGTAGTTTCCTTTCCTGCTGTTCTAATCAATAAATGAATAGGGCACGGTATTTTTTTTTCTAGATGTTACGTCTAAGTTCTCATTTTTTTCCCAGAGAATAAAAGCAGCAAACAATGGATAGTCGAATGATGCGATAGATAAGTAAACGGTTGAGCTTTACAAAAGTATTGGGACGAACAATAATAAGAAAATAAAAATGTTTCATATGAAAAATTGAAGAATTGCTAGAAATTGACGATAATTCACATAAAAGAACTTCTCGAAGATCTTTAAATTTTTCAACAGTAACGTCCGTCTTAAGAATCGAATCCCATTAATTTCGAGTTACACTGTGAATGACGACAAGAAGGAATATTTTTGATACATATTATGTAAGAATAAGAGCTCGGAATGCAATGCTTGGGTACTTTCCCATTCAAGAGAATCTAACGAATATATCATTTTTGGAAATCTCCCCATTTGTTCAGCTCTGTTGACATAACGAATGGTTCTCAAGTTCCTTCCAAGCCAGTTTACGGAGTCATGCTGTTTTGCAAAATTTAAGACATTGGGACTGTACCACACAAAATGTGTCGGGCTTTAATAGCAGACAGTTGGACAAATCTACCCTGATTTTTCGTTAGAATTGGACCTGCTATCCAATACCATTCGCAAGGAACCTCAGTTCAGACGTCCAGGATGACATGAATTTGCCTATGCACCAGGGGCTAAATGAGACGAGAACGTAAAAGGCACCAATAGAGGAGCCTACCTTACAGCTGAGCAGGGACACGCGGAATAAGCGCAGGAAAATGGCGAACACGACGAATTTCGTGACAGTGAGAGATGAAGAAACAGGTACTTTGAGTAATTTCTTTTGAGCTTATGCACACCCGATGTACCATTCTTGTGCCACAATTTACAGGAGAAGCGTTTATTCCAGCAAGCCAGAGACCAGACGGTACATGGCGAAAAGCACGAAGAGTAAAGGAAGGTTACATCCCTCAAGAAGAAGTACCCGTGTAAGTTTTACTATATATGTGAATATACGTGAGAGTGTATTCATCTGTTTTGTTACAGGTATGAAAGCAAAGGCAAACAATGGGCCAAATCTCAACTAAGCTATCCGATCGGTTTGAATCCCCAACTGCTCGCTGCCAAAGAGACGAAACCAAGCATCCCTGGTTTACCTCCTGCAGCCGCCACTGCCGTTAGTAAGAAGAAAAAGAAAAACAACAAACCAGTCGAAGACGAGCGTAGTGTGAAAGAACTGACAGCCCAAGTTACGAACATAAAGTTAACAGAAGACAAAACTACTGCGAGTGTGCAAAACACGGACCCCGCGAAGAAGCTGAAAGCTCTGAAAAAGAAGCTGAAGGACATTACTATGCTCGAGAAAAACATCAGCAGCGGCGAGCTCAAGAATCCTGAGAAAGAACAGCTCGAAAAGATTAAAAGAAAGAAGGAAATCGAAGAGGAGATCAGAAAGTTGGAAAGTTCGCTTTAGTTTTGTTAATGTCATGGTATTTATTGCGCAAACGAAATGAACAGTTATAAACATGTTTTTGACAAAACATACGCCTGGCTGCAGGTTTTTAACTTCCGTTTTGACCCACTATGGTTAAAAATGTAAAACTGTAAGACTTACATAGACTTATTTTTTTTAACGATTTCTACCTTTGTACGCATATTCAAGGGCGGTTGCCGTCGTTTGGAGGTCATTTTCGATGCTACGAGCCCAGTTTTCGACATCGCCAATTTCTTTCAAAGCAGAGCTAAAGTTTTCTACTAAGTGCAGCCATTGCTGGGCTTGTCGAGAAAAGTTGGAGGCATTCAGCTGCAACTGACGAGCTTCAGCATCCAGTCTCCGTTCGTTCAGATAAGCCTGCGCAACTCTTAAGACGTATAATTTCCAATTATTAGTTTCGAATACTTTAAATGAAGTTTTATCTTAGCATATCGTCTCTCACACGCGCCAGTGCGGATTTACTGTACAAGCTAAGGCCCAGTGACACGAAACTAAAGTGTCTTAGGCAGATCAATCTTGAGTAAAGCGCTAAGTGCAGTAACGCTCATATCAGCAGTTACCATGCGTCTTTTTGGTTAACGAAAAAATTACCCGACGTTCAAGTGGTCAACCAAAGCATCCGTTAGACTAGAGGCCGCAACGAGAGCATCTTTTCTTTTGTGATCTACAAGAACAGTTTCACTTCAGATAGAATGGTCATAAAACAGCGCAGGGCTTCATATTGATAAATATGCATTTTTTTAAATATACAAGAACATTCAGACACGCTCAGTTTAGGAGAAATTAGCAAGCCATTCTATGCGTTCAGGAAGGATTTTTTTAAGTTATCTAGCCAAATGGTAAAACAAATTCTAACATACTGTCTACCACAATTTCTCAATAATTATTTAATATGTATTACAGTTTTAGGTGTGTTCTTGAGGAAAGTATGTTATTTACTCTCCCTGACTTCTATTTTTTGTTGATTCCCAGGAGTTCGCATAACTTTTATTCTTTTAAAAATAATCTCAAGGAAACTATCCCACTGGTGGGCTTCAGCATACACTGGCATACAGTGAAAACAGGAAATTATAAAATTATTTAATTGTCAGGGAGAAACCTATCTACTGTGAGGTGAGGAAGACATCTATCTACTTTTTTTAAAGGTATCAATAACGGGTGGGGACACACTACCGTATTATAGGGATCCCAAAATCTAGTGTTCTAAACTTGGGTGTATGTAAATCTCTCATTTTGATCATGGGCAAGACTGCGGTGGGCGGCACCAATTGGACCAGTGAAATGCTTACCTCTGTCTTCTTTCTTTGATTGCTGCCTTGCTTGATGTTCTCTTACTAATCCTGAGAGCATTTTTCAAGTGAAGGTGAACGAAACAAGATTTATGCGGGAACAACAATTCGACTAGAATTGAACGAAACGCGAAGGACGGGTAGCGATCGTCTGTGCTTTTATTTTACGAATGCGTGTGCGCAATTTATTCCATGGGCCGTGTCAAGCAGACGACCAGAAAGCGAACGGCGAATGACCCGTGAACGGGCGTCTCTCAAACCGAGGCACGTTAATACAAATTTTTGTAAAATGGGTGCTCTTTTGGATCGTAATGGGTTGAAAGCCGCTACTTAGAGAAAGTGTTACTTTTTTAGTAAGCAGTACTTGTGCAATCGAGGAAAACTTAAACTATCGGCATGAACATACAATTTTTAAAGTTTTTGTCAACCACGTTGTCCGTGTAATAAACCGAATTACTGTTCAGCAAATCAGTAACGCACTGACAATAAACACACAAGTAGGATAACTACGAAAGGATGAGATATTTGCTGTATCCACTATATCGTAAAATGAACTAAATGCTCGACATCCATTCTTCCCGTGCGCACTGGGGTGCCGTCATTTCTACTGGAAGCAATTCAACCATTTATTGTGGCCGAGATTATGTAGTGAGCTTTTATAACTATGAAAACTTGCTTTGTGCGACAAAAGTTAATCCGCCATTATTCAACACGGTCTGCCCTTTTTAGCCACGTAATCCAACGGGTGCAACAAGAGAGGACCTGTCAAATCTACACGCACCATTGCATCCCTACTGATAAATTAAATCAACAAGGTGTTAAATACTGCGTAAGTGCATAAATTCAAAATTAAACAATGCGACATTGTGTATGAGTATGAAACGTATATTTCTTTCCACGGCGTTACAGATAAGGTAAACGTAAACTACGCAAAAATAATTATTATTTATGAGCAAGATTATTTTTGTCTGTGTATCCAATCCAGCACTTTCGGTCATCTGATAAAGTTCGAGTTCCGTTCATTACTTGCCTCTTTGTGGCGTTCGTATTACTATGAAGTGTGGTTCCTTCGAAAGAAGCCGTTATCGAGCCAATTATTGCACTCCCTTTCATTCGCGCCATATAAAATTCGCGCGCTTTGATGCGAATTTTGCCTAGGGATCCCGCAAGCTGGCTTTGACCTCGAGTCTCCTCGGCTTTGAAGCTGGTCTGAGACAATGAAAGCCCGAAGCTGGCCTTCTGTCGTTCTGCTGTGGACGCCACACCTCCTCTTTCCTACACTTATGAACAAACATGCGCGTTTCCAAGTAAAATAAACCATAACCATGCAATGAAAACTTATTTGGGTCTGGTAATTAATGACAACTAGTGAACGTAAAATTGGTTGTATTATAGAAAGAATTTACACTGATGCATGTTTTCTTGTCTTTGCACCAAGTAGCCCTCGAACGCTTAAGTAAATAATAAACACAAACAATTGGCATTGACCGTTGTTAATCCAACTATTTGGCACCCAGTAACTGTAAAAGAACAGGAACGGTTTTATTCACTTAATCACAATTTATCCCGTCCCACAACGCTTTACTCCCGTTATAAACAAAGCAGCGGAGACGCCTACTATGCGCGCACTCGCCATTTACGTAGTGTCACGTAATTCCCTAATCCAAACCGAAGCCGAATCTAAAGCTCAAAAATCTGTCTTCAAAAGGCAAAAACCGAGGCCAAAGCTGGAGCCGAAGCCAGAGTTTTTCGGCTTTTGGCTTTAAAAGCCGGGTTTCCGCGATCCCTAATTTTGCCCCAGCATAGAATCGTATTGTATTGTGTAACAAGGCTGGTGTATAGTTTGCTCTTGTCTTCTGGAGCTTTAGCTGTCATTTTGAAGCACAGTAGACTGTAAATATCAATAGTTTTTAAATTCTTTCGGACGCCCAGTTACGGTAAACCAGCCTCTGTGAACTTATTTTTTTTTGGTGTGTACTTTGCAAATTATAGTTTGTATATTTTTCTTTTGAAGATAGTGTTGCGACTTGCTACGTAATGCCAATACGACCGGTTCTTAGTTTAGCCTCTATTTGTTCTTGGCAAATACATAACAAGGTGGGTTCTTCTAGCAAA
Source organism: Triops longicaudatus (assembly GCA_022885665.1). Classification (NCBI taxonomy): domain Eukaryota; kingdom Metazoa; phylum Arthropoda; class Branchiopoda; order Notostraca; family Triopsidae; genus Triops; species Triops longicaudatus. Next base: position 582,953 of record JAGQDJ010000033.1, read on the forward strand.
CGATGTCAGAAAAATGGGTTTGAATACGCAAGAAAAGGGAAGCCTCTATTTAATTGTGACACTCCTTCAAACCTTTTCTTTATAGTTTAGGATCTTCTGGTACGCTGTTTTCTGCGACGTCGTGGGTTTCGGGTAGTTGCAGGCCCTTCTAACAGTCTTGGTCCTTGGTAGGAAGGTTGCCGATCAACGGTAACACGTTCTTGGATCTCGTCGACAACCACGGGCGTTGGTCGAGACAAGGTTTTACAGTAACTTTTCTGTAAGTTAGACATGAGAGCTACGTCGATAATGTCGGTGCTGTGAAAATAGTCTACAGCTACTACGTTGGCCCTAGACCACCACAAGTTACGAAACCATGAAGTTACATTACGGTTGCTCCTATCAGCCAACTTCCTGATACCGTCGTTTGGACGAAGGAATATATCAAATGCGGACGGAGTCAGCTCTGCCATGGCGGCATAGATATATGGATAACCTGCGCGTCTGTGAATTACTTCTTCCAAATACAGTCTCAAATCGGGGACGCTCTGTTTGTCACCCCATTCCTTTTATATCGAAAATTATATAGGCTCAAAAAAGGTTCATGTTTCTTGAATTTTTACTTGAGGTATATCTGGCCAAAGCTTGTCGTATGTAGCCCTCATTTCGTAATTAGCGTAGCTTACTATGAGAGTTTTGTTCGCCTCCCATAAATGATTCAATGTAGCGTTATTGATCATATCTCTGGGTGTCATGAACTCGCCAAGCTCCGAGTACAAATACTGAACCAGTTCATGGTGTCCTTGTAGTCCATTATTGAAGCCAACAGGGAAACGGTGCAAATCTAATATGATTATCTCCCTAGTTTCTATGGAAACCGGTTGTCGTTAGCTCGTTGCATATAAAGGTACCGAGTTTTTATACCTTGTAAATATCGTTTCACACTTGCGATTAATTCAGGCAAAGGGTTCATGCGAGCGTAGTTGTGATTTAACCAAAACTTGTCAGCAAGCTCGGGGTAGTAGCCAATACGGATATCGAAGTATCTAATGCCGTATATAAGCTGATGCCAGATATCCTCGTCGTGGCACGTAAGGTATCTGCTAATCACGTTGTCACTTATACCACCCAAATATTTACTATAGCTTCCGGCATTGTGGGTACCAGGTATCATTAGATCTTTCAATTCGAAGTTGCCGAGGAAATCTCTAGTTTGAATATTAGAAACAAATAGCACGTATGGTATTCTGTCGCACAATGCTTTAATTACCTGTTAGTCCACATCCACGACGGTCTGATTTTAAAACAGTTAGTAGCGGCAGTTGAGCCTTGCCTAATGTACCCAATCCAATATCCTACGCATGAATCCTCGAACTTCTGCAATGCTGTTAAGTTTAAGTCTGGAAATTGCATTTCGGTACGGTAGTAGCCGGAATGCTCGTTTGCCGGGATTCGCACGAGTGGTTCTGTGGGGTTATTGCTAGGGTCGTGATCGAATAAACCCACCCAGTCCCCGTCATGGATGGCAGTACTTTCCCAATTAAGCTCGATTTGTCTTTGGATAGTCGTCTCATCCGGTAGTGTTTGCGCCAACGGAGAAAGCGTCAAGAAAACTTGAACGGCTTTGATGGATTCATTTAGTTTCCCATTGAAACAATCTGTCAAATAAGTATGAACTTTGAAAAACCTCCCTCTGCGTGCCAATTTACCGACGTAAAAATACGCCAAGTTAGTTCGTGTAAAATAAAAGTGCAAGAAGCTAGAAAATTTGAAGAGACATTGCATTTGTTAAAAGAGTGTATTTCTGCTGTGTTAGGCTGCTTCTCGGTTAGCGTACCGTGTAAAGCAAAGCGTCCGTGAGCTTGACACTAGCGCGGCGGTCGTTTTCGCTCAAAGCTATTTTAATAATTTGCGACCCAAGCATGAAATCATTAGACACAATCGTGGCTGACTCGTACCACTTTGTCGCGAACCAAATACTCACGTTGCGGTTCACGTTATCTGCCGCTGATCGGAGGCCTCCAAGGCGATCCTCGGCGATATCCAAGGCGGTTGGAGTAAGTTCAGCCATACAAGAGAAAGGATAGGTAAACTCGCCGTTGGCTGCTTGTTTCATGACTCCGTCCAAGTAGCTTTCCAAGAGATCCACCTGGTCTACGTTCCCCCATTTGTGATGGACAGCCTCCCACAGCCAGGGATTTGCATCGCCGTGGGCGTCGTTGTAAGTTACAATAAGTCTCTTATTAGCGGCCCATAATTGGTTCAGCGTTACGTCCCAGGTTAAATTATCTGGCGCCATCCAAGTATTAAATTCTTCATGCAGCAGACTTTGTAGCGAATCATGTACAGTTTGGTTATCACCGAAACCGACGACATCGTGGATATCAAAGATAACGATTTCTTGCGTGTTTTGTAGGAAATCTTTAACCAGTGCAATGTCTTCCACCAAAGGCCTCAGGGGATATGTGCCGTGGTGAGTCCAGAATTGTTCTTCTGTACTTTCGTAATAACTTATGCGAATGTCCAAATACCTAATGCCAAACTGCAGCTGTGCCCCTAGGTTTTCGTTTTGGGCAATCGAGTAGCGAGTCGCAGGATTTTCGGAAATGATGCCTTTGTATCTATCGTAAGCTGCCGCGTCGTGCGAGCCGGGGAGAAACAGCTCCCGCAGCTTGAAATCACCCAAGCTGTTTTGTCGTTCAATCATCCAGTTTGGTTGAGGTTGGAGGCAAGCACAGCCCAGAAGTACGTTGTTTCGAATGTATCCTGCCCAGTAAACTAAGCAGCGATCGCTATCGTAGCCGATTTCTTGATTGGACAGGTAGGGCATTTGGGTGCTGGCCCGAACCCAAGATTGCTGCATGGTAGGCGTTAACTCAATAGACTCGACAGGAACAGAAACTCCGCTGCCAATCGCACAGTAAGGGGTTTCAGTTAGCGAAAAAATGCCGATGGTATCCCCAGATTGGACAGAGTCAACGAGGTCAGTCCAAGCTACTTCGAGTTGCCGTTCGTATATGGAACCGTCCAATGTACCGGCCAGGGAACTGATGGACATGAATAGTTGCACGCCCGGACCTATTACTCATGGTAAATCTATACGCCCATTTTTAGTTTGTTGAAGCACATTAAGAAAGCAGTTTAGCGCGTAGCTTCCAAACATCACAGATCCGTGCAAAAGTAATCTGCCTGCGTAATTTTAAGCCACGTTTTGCGTCAAGCAACCCTCATAAAGCACATTAAAACATGAGTCCGTGACTTACTTGTTGCTGAAGTGTCCAGAGAGAGGTAGGGTGCAGCCGAGACAAGATTACAACAGATCCCTAGCCAGAAGACTGGTGCTAAATATTGCATTCTAAGGCAGCTTTCCATTTGGCCACCTAGAATTTACTGTACGGATGCAACCAAATGCAGCACACTCAAATTCCCTGGCGCTGCTTAGCTTGACGGAAACTGTGACGAGTGTGTGAAGGAACACAGGTATTCAGGACTCTTATGTGGAGAAGAATGCTCTATCTTATCGAATGCAGGTGCCTTCTTTCACTTGTTTGTTGAAGTTGCCTTTTATCAAGCAAGATCTCACGAACAAACAGACGGATTCGTCAGCAGACGCCCAATTATTCTAATAAGCTACTGATCGAGTGCTCAAAAGAAAAAAAGTTTTTTTAAAAAAAAAAAAATATTTTTCTTGTTGTCGTAGTAATTATACTAACATTCTAAGCACCAGTAGCGCTCATTGTAGGGGGTCGTGAGGAGTAACTCCTCTGGCCATTTTTTTTTTTGGGGGGGGGGGAGGGATTAAAATCTTATTTAAATAAAAGATTTTAAAAGCAGGTTTTGGTTTCTTTCTATAAGATGTGTTATAAAAAGTTATTTAAGACATTATATTAAGGTAGGTTTTATATTTAATATTATAACCAGGGCCGTACCAAGGATTCTGTTTCGGTGTGTGTGTGGGGGGGTCGAGGTTCGGGAGGGGTGCCGTGACGCATGCCACATGCACTTCCCAGTGCGCTTGGCGACAATAATATGTACCTAAACTGGGGTCATTTTGAAAGCATGGGGTAACTTTGAATATTTAGGGGAAACAATAGACCATCTACTGCTCCACAACTATTCCTCACAGCACGTTAAGCTAGGTGTCGTGGGATTCTGCGATCCAATCTATGGCAAAGTGTAATTTTGTTTTGCCATATTTCGTGTAAATAGGAGGTTAAAAATAAGATGCCTTTTTGCACGCCTGTGGTGTCTTCGAATTTTTAACTGACAGTTAGAAGCTTTTTTTTTTCGCTAAGATATTATGAAGGACAGTCTTTCTGCCAACTAAACAAAAACAAAGTCCATGAAAATTCGATGTTCAAAGTTGCCTGACAAAAAACAACCCTCTCGCTATGTTATAGCTTATAGGTTTTTTGAGGAAGGAAAGTCGCGACTTGCGATGAAGAAGAGCTTGAAAACTCGAACACACATGCAAAGCACCCTTCATAGTCCAATATACTGTGTACAAGCAAACTAAAGAAAATTGTTTAAGCCTATTCAACTGATGCCCATTATTAATGCGAGGACATTTTCTGCCGGTGTTACTTCTGAATTTTTGTCCTGCAATTTTCGGCCCTGTAATTAATTCCAAAAGTCTTGCAATAATGGATTTTTTGAGCGGGAGTTTTTGGAGTTTTCTAGGGGGAGGGGGAGGGAAACTCCTCATGGGCATTGGGGAATGAGCACTACTGCTAAGGACAGGTATATTTAAAGGAAGAAACTGGTCTTTGACAATAATTATGATTGTTATTTAAAATGAAGAATGAGAAATATACAGAAGAAAATAAATAGTATTTCTTACTCGTCGTGTCTGTTGTCACATTCGAAAGGAGCTTAATTGAAACACTACTTCTCTCCACTATCGTTCAGCAACCGAAGCAGCGAACGTCTGCACTCGGATGCGAAAGGACTCTAGTTCACTGGATTAGCAGGTATGGGTGAAGAGGAAGAACTTTGTAGCTCCCGCATGCAGGCTATGCAGGCTCGTAAAACGTGTTGGGTTTTGCACCTCATTCACCTCTGTTGTTCTTTCCTTTGAACGTCTTACAGGCTGATAAAAACTTGTTTCAGGGTTGCCTGTCTACTAATAAAGTAGAATTTTGAATGAAAGCGCCATTACATGAATGGTGTGCCACTGGGCGGATTGCAATAATTTTTTTTTTTAGTTCCAAATCTTTCTTCTTACCATTATTGGGCAAAAATTCTTGCGTGAAAGAAAACAAAGTATCACTGTAAGGAACAGTATTTACACATTACATTTTTCACAACAATCCAGCTATTATTCTTTATAAGTTTCACACGAATCTTTATCAGTTGCACGTATTTTCAGTCCGTTTATCCGTTTTACCTCACAAGCACGACGTGTACAGGCTTGCTGCCTCTTTCGCCACTCGAGTTTACGTTGTAGAAAATCCGTATCGGGTAAGTGTTAAAAATAAATATGTCGTAGATTTTTTAACATAAAACCCTGCCTAACGAAAGTTTCTTTGTGGTAGTTAAATAGCTGGTAGAGCGAAACGGGACGTATTTCGCTTCACTGTATTTTTCTTTTTGCCGTGCTACGAGAATCGCAGCATTGTTATACGCTTTTGTCATGGATTCTTTTCATAGCCAACGGAAATCACTATTGACGACACTTCCTTATTAATTTCTGACCTGTTTTCATCTGAAATGTGATTTAATCAAGTTTAAATAAAAGGGTCCGTTTCTAATTTCTTTATTGATCTGTGGTATAGTTCGTATGTAGTACGTTAGCTAATAATAGTGTGGTCGTTGTGCGGTTTGTAAAACGCCCGTTAACCAACTCCCATTAATGGCTGAAATTACGGAATCTAGTCAGTGATGAATAATGTAATCATCTTGCCCTAGCTTTACCAGCTTCCAAGATGCAAACCTGTCCTTGAAGAAAAGACTGGAAGCAATTACAATATTTATAATTGAAGATAAGCCAAAAACTGTAGACTATTGAAAAGAAGCACAGGCAAGCGGTGCTTTGGGCAAAACACCTGGCATCTCCTTCGCCCATTTGAATGAGCTCTAGCTCTCATCCAACCACGCATGGCTACACGTCAGCTAGAGTGATACGATTTTGTTTTAAGGTCGAAGTTAATTTTCCTCATTCATTTTGACGCTTAAAAATGCTAAGTAAGTTTTGTCCATCTTACCAAGGGTATTTTTTTTTATATCGGTACGTCGCACCGGAACATTTTATCCAATCTTTTCGAAACGAAGGTTCAGATTACTCGCTCAACACCTAGTCCAATGTTTGTTTCCTTTCCCTTAGACGTCAAGTTTTTGTTACATTTCAAGTTAAATTAAACCTGTAGGAAAGCTTTTGTTCTCCGCGTTTTGTTTTGTTACTCTGAGTTTTCATTACGAAACATTTAATTACTGACAAGTCTACATTTGCTAGACAGCAAGCCAGCCACGAAACAACTTTTTAAGAACTCTCCAGTGTTCTTTTATTTCATGACACTCGAAAACCATGAGGGGAAAACTCGGAAAGGAGTCTCGTAAATAAGGAAAAGTGAATATGGGAGATTAGGATTCCGCACAGGCACCGAATGTCTGGACTTACTGAGTTGCCGCACCGTCAGGCACCGGGTAATTTGCACGTACACTTTCCCAAAACTTTATGGATGCAAACGTTAAGACTCTGTAATGCGTAGGGATTGCATGAAAATTATTTCAGCGAAAGCTTGACTGACTTATTGCAAAGCAGAACAGAAAAGCAAGAAGAAGCAAATCGTTATTATTCCCATTAAATCGCCATTTAGTCTTCGTCCAGCACCGAGCTGGACGTCCGTGTATGCTTCGGTTAAATTCCTAGCGAAGTCTGAAACACGAATCGACTTCCAAGGTGGTAAATATATTCCTGTTAAAGAGTGAATTAGCTTACGACCTTTACATGGCTACGAGACTACTTACCAGTGTCGTTTCTAGTACCTCGGAAATAAAAGTGATACAAAGAGGCAGTAAAATCTAAAATGGAGCTTGATCTACCACGTACGGGCCTACGAAATCGGCACCAGAGGTAGTCACCATCCGAATCCGTAGCATCTGGTAGGATAACCTGAGGAACGTATAAGTTTAGATTTCATGTATACGCACAAACGAAATCATACTCCGCTGTGTAGAAAAGGAGGTAACCGGACTGATTCTAGCACGTAATGACCCAACAGAACCAGTCCGTCAGATTTGAGGCAAGCGTTAATGTCCATTCCTTGAACATCGTTTTTGTCTCGGGCGAAGCCTATGGCAACGTAGGACTGAAGCGCAATATAATGAACTTAGTACAAAACACGAGGAATTTTTTATTCGGTATTTACACTATTGTCGTTAACACGACCCCCTAATGTAATGACGACTTCCCGTGGCTCCAAAGGGTCCATCTCCAGTATGACAATGTACTCAGCAAGGTCTGCGGGACATGTCGGATCCCAACGACACAAGCGGAAGCAGGACCGAAAATTCCCGCAACCTCTCAGGTCGCCAGCTAAGAACAAAAACAACTTGGTAAGACGATTCCGTCCAGGTAGTAGCTCGTCGCTTACGTAATGGGTTCATTCTTAAACGGTCAGAAGTGAAAATCCAGTAACGGCCAGAGGATATAACGCTGGCTATAAAGAATATGTCGCCGACATCAATGTCGGGAGCTTCCCATAGGAAAGTCAGGTTAGACATCCGAATTGGATACAGACCTCCGTCCACAAGCGCGCTGAAAGGCTTGTTGCGGCAGGAAAGAAACTGCCCTGGTTCGGGAACGTCCAACCAGCGTCCAATACCATTGCTTGCGGCAAACTACGGGTGGAAGATCGCACGGATTATTGAACGTATTTAAATTCAGTTGAATATTGTATCGAGGTTATAGTATTTATAGGTACTACTATAGTATCTACATTCAGTTACTTGTGTTGCAGAAGACGAAGTTGAGGCTCCACCCAATGACCGGGCTTCGACTAGGAACGCATCGAAAAAATCACGACCCTCCAAGCGAACTAAGAATGGGACGCGTTAGTGCATAATGCATGAGTTAACTGTCAGTGACATTTCGAACACCGCTTTGCGTGCATCCCTATGGTAACGGTGGACATAACGCCACTCAGGAGAACACAAGTGCTTAACTTAACTCTCACAATCAATCAGAACGGTCCCGTATAACGATAAAAACACGCCGTAACTTTTGCAACGGCCTTTTTGTATATTTACTTTCAATAATGCGACCTTTCCGGTAACGAGACTCTTTGGGAATGATCCGAAATGGGCTCACGGTGGTGATCAGCTGCGGTTCAACGATGTCACCAGGTCCGCCCGAAACAAATGTGACGGTATTACCGGTACCACTTGGTTTGAAATTACCGGTATTGGGACCGTTCCCACTTTCTAGCAACGTAGGCTGTAACTTTCGCGGATGAAAATCTTCACAAGATTCCAAAGTATAGCCATATTCCTTGCGCAGATTTTGGCTTAATGACGAAGGAAAGATTAGGTAGAAGGCTACTAAAGTACATGGGAAAAATATCCTCCGCATGTTGTAAAAAGGCTATAAGTTGTCTCTAACAATTTTTGGGAGAGAAGTGAAATATTTAAAGTTTCCAATACCACAATATATAAACCTGCCTTGGAGCACACTTCTCGCTCAGATAGGTAACTCGCTACTGGGCCTGTACCGAAAACACCAGAAGCTAGTAATCGTGATTTGTGGGGATCATGCTCAACACGCAATAGTGTATTATTCATTCTTCAATTCTGGCACACTGCAAAAGGAACAAATCACACGCACGTCAAAAAAGGGGATCATAAACGTTTCATTTGGCTTTGTCAAGTAAAGCACGTTGGCTATGTGATGGACTGGTGTTTCTCAGCAAGCCCACTAAGACGAGCAGATGGCATGCGTGAAGAGCTGCACTGCTTAAAACGGTAGATGGAAACGTGTTCCAACACATCTCAATAACCCCTAAAATAGCCAACCTACAACAACAAAACACAAATTTGACAGCTTCAGTTAGACATGTACTTAAGTCAAATGAAAATGAGTACTTCTTCGGGGTGGTATATGGCGTGGACCACAATAAATAAGGCAGCGTGTGGAAATACCAGACATAGAACTGGTAGTGTAAGGATCGACTGCAAGCAATGCCGACAAAATTGCATGTGAACATGGGCAAAAGGAATAACTGGGAAATCATATCGACACCCATATTTCTTAGTTTTTCATAACTGGTCATGAACCTGGAGGGGAAAAATAAAATAACAAAACACCCATATAAATGCTATTTTAATGACTACCTCATCCACGGTTTTAGGAACACGACTAGCAGCAAGATGTGCAAGACAAGTAGACCGATATGGAAGACTGGGTTTGTGAAGACGTCTTCTGGCAAAAACCTCCAGTTCACGGTCCATTCAAACAGAAAAACGCGACGCAAATCGAATGCACGTTCAATATAACCCAGTGGATTGGTCCACAAAAATGGCAATGCAAGAACGATCTATTCAGCAGCGTTGTTATAGTAATCGGGATCTCATTTGTCGCATTTTTCACAGTACCTGGACAGACGCACAGATTCCTAACTGAACTATTGTTCCTTTGAGCTTTTGAGTATACAAGTATGCTAAAAGCAAGGCTGGTGCGAATAGCAGAATGTTCATTTTCATGGAAACGGCTAAGCTAAGGGGGAAAGAAAAGTGGTTAAGATATATCGTAAAACAGGATGGCTATTTACAGACCTGTAGCATAAGCTACCGATGCTCCAGAAACCCGAGATGAACAAATTAATCGCGAGGAACAGGAAGAACATGGCCACTGGGTCATTAAATAATCTCAAAATGTATATTGAGTGTATTCTGTACGAAGTGCAGCAAAGAAAAACCAAGACATATGGAGGCACCTAATAAAAAAAAAAATAAGAAGAATTTCAGCGACTTTTAAACGTTACCTTCTTGGACTTAGAATATATACGGAATATTAGGACAAGACTAGCGATATAAAGGGCAGCGAAAAAGTACTGAGCCAGGCGAATGTTTTCTCCATGTCCGGTGAGATAATATAAGGCCGAAAAGAAATATACGAAACCAGCAGGATAAACTAATGGTCCTGTATCCCCTTGCAATTGTGCATAATCCCATGTGCCATTGAGGAAGCCTTCCACTTCTTGCATGTATGCTTTCCAATCTATTTCGGTGTCTATATAATTGTAATAAAAATACATTTAATTTGTACGAGTGATATTTTAACTGTATATTACATGGGATCCTTTGGATGACCAAGACGTTCACGACTATTTCCGCTATAATAAGGAGTACTGCAGTAACCCATATATATTCCGCATCAAAGACGAGAGACTTGGCAAAATTTAAATTGCCATATTCACGGAGGTAGTTCTTCAATTTCTTTTTCCAAGTTGGCCGGCCAGCCCGGTTTAAAGGTCCTGCTCGCCTGGGGGCCATCTTTGTACTGAAGACAAACAGCCAAACAAGTTTACAGAAATCACATTTCATTCAGTACAAGATCTTTACATTCATAATTTTTCAACGGAATTCATAGATTTATATGGCGAATGATATAGACAGAAAATCCCGAATATGATCAATATTTACCTATATTTTTTTCAGTATAGTTATTTATTTACATTAAAATAAAACTGAGAATACGTTCGTATCCTTCTCGTTAATAAGAGACTAAGACCTAACAGCTAAGTAAACTTCTTGGAAATTTTCCAAGTGTTTTTTGTAAAATTAGACGTCTATTTTTGCTATTTCCTTTACATGGTCGCCAAAGCTTCTAAAGATTATATAATAAGTCATAATTCCTAAAATAAAAATACATGTATAGGTTATTAATATTATAGTGTTCAATCAAACGTAAGAAATTATAGTCTTAACATTCGGACAAAATTATTTGGGAAGTACGTATATATTCCAACGTTGGCAACTCTGTTCCGGTGGTCACGTGATCAGTTCACTTTCCTCCTGTTCTCCGGCCGCCATCATGTTGAACGCTGTTGCTCGTGCATCTGCTGGCCTCTTAAGGTCGGCAAAGCCTGCCCTTTCTTTCTCCCAGGCTTCAAACGATAGTGCTCGAATTCTGCCAGCACTTGTTCAGAACCGTAAGTAGTAATTTTTGCCCTTTGTATCTTAGTAATGTCGAATTCCCATAACCGCGACGCCAGGCGTAGCGGGTTATGTGGGATCAGCCATTTGCTTGTGAAACTCGTTAGCGATAATTAAAAGTGAACTGTGATGTACAGTAGCAGAAACCGTATCGAAGATGAAAGCATTCTCTTGCTGACAAGAGACTGTTCTGTTCGTATTTTGCTTGTGTGTTGAAACACCCCTTCTTGTCCTGCAGGAAAAATCCATTCGGCTGAGCAAAATGCCGCCGCTGCTCCTAAGGCTGCCGCTAAAGCCGGTACTACCAATGGCAAAATTGTTGCCGTTATCGGTGCCGTCGTAGACGTGCAATTTGATGATCAACTTCCTCCTATTCTTAGCGCCTTGGAGGTTGCTAACCGCAGCCCTCGTTTGGTCTTGGAAGTGGCTCAACATCTTGGTAAGTTACTTTTGAATAAAAATGCGAGCTTAGCCTACATTTTCTTTGCTTGTAGGTGAAAACACCGTTCGTACTATTGCCATGGACGGCACGGAAGGTTTGATCCGTGGACAGCCCGTGATTGACACCGGCTCTCCCATTAAGATCCCCGTTGGACCTGAAACCTTGGGTCGCATCATGAACGTTATTGGTAAATTCCCGTTGTCTATCCTTAACTTTAAAGCATCCTCCTCGAGCTTACCCCAGCTTCACTACGTAGTAAGGTTGGAAATTAAATAGGAGGTATACCAAAAGAAGTTCTATCATTCAGGTTTCGTTTGTACCCTACAACGAGACTTTGCTATTCCCTTCTGACATTTAAACTGTTGAATTTATAAGCATTACGTGCAGTTTGAATTTATGTGCTGATTTTTTTCCCTTGTAGGTGAACCCATTGATGAACGTGGTCCCATCAACACCGACAAATTCGCTGCTATCCACGCTGAAGCTCCCGAGTTCGTCGAAATGAACGTCACCCAAGAAATTCTGGTCACCGGTATCAAAGTCGTCGACCTTTTGGCCCCCTACGCCAAGGGAGGAAAGATCGGTAAATAACTTATTTCAGGTGTACAATTGCTTTTATTTACTGGTATTTTCTCTTTAGGTCTCTTCGGCGGTGCTGGAGTCGGCAAGACTGTGTTGATTATGGAACTTATTAACAACGTTGCTAAGGCCCATGGTGGTTACTCCGTGTTCGCTGGAGTCGGTGAACGTACTCGTGAGGGTAACGATTTGTACCACGAAATGATTGAGTCCGGTGTCATTTCCCTCAAGGACAAGACTTCCAAGGTACTGTTCACTTACTTAAGCACACGTACGAACGACTGATTATAAAACATCCCACGCTCTTGTTAGGTCGCTTTGGTCTACGGTCAGATGAACGAACCTCCTGGCGCTCGTGCCCGTGTCGCCTTGACTGGTTTGACGGTTGCCGAATATTTCCGTGACCAAGAAGGCCAAGATGTGTTGCTCTTTATTGACAACATTTTCAGATTCACTCAGGCCGGTTCTGAGGTAAGATTGGCGAAACTATCGGTCCTTAAATCGCAGTACAAATTATAATGTCCCGCGTGATTTCATAGGTATCTGCCCTTTTGGGTCGTATTCCCTCCGCTGTGGGTTACCAACCCACTTTGGCTACTGACATGGGTTCTATGCAGGAACGTATTACCACCACCAAGAAGGGATCTATCACCTCCGTGCAGGCCATTTACGTGCCCGCTGACGACTTGACTGATCCTGCTCCTGCCACCACCTTCGCTCACTTGGACGCCACCACTGTGTTGTCTCGTGCCATCGCTGAGCTGGCCATCTACCCCGCTGTCGATCCCCTCGACTCCACCTCCCGTATCTTGGACCCCAACATCATTGGTGACGAGCACTACAACGTAGCTCGTGGTGTCCAAAAGATCTTGCAGGTATAGTATTTTCTCGAATTAAATTACAGATTGTTAGTATAGGGGATTGTCGCGGGTGCTAATGCCGTATTTTACAGGACTACAAATCTTTGCAAGATATCATTGCCATCTTGGGTATGGACGAATTGTCAGAAGAAGATAAGTTGACTGTATCCCGCGCCCGTAAGATCCAGCGTTTCTTGTCCCAGCCCTTCCAGGTCGCTGAAGTTTTTACCGGTCACGCCGGCAAATTGGTTCCCCTCAAAGAAACCATCCGAGTAAGCTAATGAATGCAACCGCACACGGACTAAATATTCATCTGGACTGTTTCTTAGGGATTCAAAATGATTTTGAACGGAGAATTGGATCACCTCCCTGAAGCTGCTTTCTACATGGTCGGCCCTATTGAAGAAGTTGTTGCCAAGGCGGAAAAATTGGCGGAATCGCAGTCGTAAACACATGTCCACCGTGAATTAGTTAATAATGTATAGAGAAAGAAGACTTTTGCATTGTGCGTCATTAAGAAAATCAGATGCAGGATGCATTACAAAAACTTTTTTTCGATCCGACATTTTCCATCTCGAAAAACCGTTATATCCCCTACTTTTTAAGAATGCACGCGAGTAGCCTTCTTGTGAAGAGGTACTCATTGTGGGGGCAATCTGTAGTGCAAAGAAACAAGCAACGTTGTACATGAATTCCATACCATAAGCTCTTTGTTGATTCTTTATTGAGTTGTAGTTCTGGGGTTGTACCCGTAGTTATGGTTTATTCATTTATAGCCGCGGTTGTTGTCGCACACGCGCCTGACACTTCAGGGATTTCTTATAGATAAATGGGGTTTCGAAGGAATTCCTTGCGCGAACACGTAAGACAAATGCTGAACTGACGATATTGACGCAACGTTTTCGGAGTCGATGTCAGCAGCCAAGCTGTGTGACCGATATCTATTCAGTGCCTGAATTTCCAAACCTAAGTTTCTTTCACTAGGCATGCTTGCAGAGTCGGAAATTATTTTAGGTGTTTCCGTGATCTAATTTCTCACTTTCGAATAATGGTTCAACGACGTTTAATATGATGCAGATAGCCATGTGAATTAAAGGACGTTACAGTACAGACGCATGTTAGTTGCACAGTAGTTTATGGAAGGACAACGAGAATAACAAACAAGCGAGGTTTTCAAGGGTATTTTCATTGCCTCAAATCACTTGAGATTCGGAACCAGCCTTTGCTCTTCATAGTGTTACTGTCGTGGGGTAAATTTAGTAAATGCGAGGAATACACTAACGTTATTCCTTCGGTTCAATGATCGTTTATTACATATATGAAAAGTTTAAATGCAACTTGATTAGACACACAATCCGATTTTTAAAAGTCCGAGAAAGTAACGAAAATCAAATTGTCGGCTAAATCAGGGGTTCTACCGGTGTCATTGTGCCTTAAAGAGAACACGTCTCGTCAGGCGTAAACTCCCTGGCCCTAGCTGCCGTTGGGTGAAATGAATGATGGAACGTCCACACAATACCTCCACCCCGCATAACCAAGTATGTGAACCACGGAAACGGATACCGACTTCTACAGCAAACAAATATGTATGGCGAGGTGAAAAAAATTCCGTTTTAGCGTCGAAGCAACGTGCTTGCTTTTTCTTCCTTGCTCGGAGAGCTATTTGTATTATTTATTTATTGAAGCCTATATCCCATAATTGATTTTGTATGTGTCTAATTATAGGAATGCGTTTAGCTTGAAACTTTCCAGAAATACGGAATTCGACATCCAAGTTTGTTGGTATGATTGAAAAACTGCAGTTACATCAAGAATTTCCCGTAGTGCAATTTTAGCGCCTTGTAATTTGAACTCTTGCTTCATTTTTAAGCTTGAGTTTTTACATCTCGGTAAGTGAAACTTTTCTATCTTCATTTTTTTTTTAATTTCATGGGTTACAAGTGAACACAAAACATTTAACAGGAGCTTTCCTTTTTTCAGAGTATGAGAAACTGTCGCTCTGTATTTCTTAATCAGATTCGTTTTTAATTTAAAAAAAAAAATCCCTACGGTATTAAGTAAAATTTCGCTACAAAGTACCTTCCGGAAAACTGCAACATTTTCCGATACAGTAAACTCCCTTTTACGCATGAAGCCACTGCATCAGCGGAAACGCGTAAACTGAGCCATGTTTCACACATGTGAGATAGGGTGTGCGTTCCGTCGTCCCAACAATTTTATTTTTACTGAGTTAAATTTTTTCAGCTAAAAAAATCTGATTTTGATTTTACGTATGTCTAAAGGGTTATCGGCTATATACGACCAATTTTTAATCCGCTATCGTTACTATAAGCCCTTAAAGTATATTGCAATTCTCAGAAGTTAAATGTATCCAATTCGACATCACTTGCTACTTCGGTCTTCTTTCTCACGCGGATCTGCTGTAGTGTTGGATAATTCTCTTTTTCAAGGGCAAAATATGTGTCTTCTTGTTGAAGGAAAGTAGGTGTATCTAGCTTCCTGGTGCATCGCAGTGTTTTTGTAAATCCCAGCAAAAATTTCGACCGCGTAAGAGTGAAACCGCGTTGGACGAAACCACGTAAATAGGGGCTCACTGCATGTGACAGTGTATCCGATTTTTCCTCTATAGATTTAGATAGGTCGGAATAGAACTGCTCGGCCAGTAGAAATTTTTTCTGCTTTTGTGTTTAATACGTTTTTCATGTTTTTTTGGACAACGTCTTGCGGAAGGTATCCTTTATGTTGTGGATATTACTTCTTTAACATACGATTGTTCGGTCTAAATGATTATGTCAAGCAATTTTATAGACTCCAGTAGGATTTAGGAAGCTTTTCTTGCCCTTTAACAACGTACTCCGGTGCAATAGGTTACGCAGAATGGCTTCGTTGGTGTTCGATACTTGAGAACTCGTGAAAAGTACTCTGAAAGCTTGGATATGTAGGAAATAAAAGGAACAGCTGGTCAATCGATCGCTTTCGTGTAGGAGCTAAGCTGGCAGGTTTCAACATAGGAGAAAAGCCGACCACATATGCAACTTGGAATGCAGCACTTTCACTGAATTTGGCTGGGATTTGCTTCCATGTTAAATGGTATAGAGACTTTTTGTGGCGTTTAATGCTGTATATGTTTGCCTTCAGGGGAATCCGATTGTGTTCTTTCAGGATTTCTTTTCGTTATGGATACATGTTATTCCATACCAAATGCTGCGTTAGTCTTTCGAAGCGAAAACTAACGGCGTCAGCACTTCGCGGATAACACAAAAAAAGCTGTTCACGGTTTTTGTGTTCCACTCCCCTACTTCTCTGTTGAAAGAAACTAAGGTTAACGGAGTCTCGACGTTGCAAAAAACATTCGTAGTGAATACTTTACGTGTAGATTTGGTTCGACTTGGAAGTCATCCTTGCGGAGAACGATTGTGATATAAACCGAGAAGTAACACCACTTAACGGAGATATATTCCGAAGCCAACGTGCAAATTTCAGAAACGTCAATACTGTTTTTATTACTTCAGGTCATCTCAGGTCATCTTCAGGTCAGGTAATCAATAATAAACTATTTGAAACTATTTGATACTGGAGGAATTGAGTCTCTTTTGTTTTGCATTTTCCCACGTTTCGCGAGTCAACAATTTTTTGTGTTAACTTTGTGTGAAATTAGTAGTTAGTTAGGCTTCTGGTAATCATGTCTTTTATCCCGAAGGAGTACACTAATTTTAGGAAACAAACGTACAAATTCTTGTACGGAGTTGCAGTATATGGTAACTTATGGATTGTCGTTTTGAGAGACATTACAGCAATCGAAGATTGAATCGTATAAGGAGCACAGAGGTGCAGCTTTGTAGTCCATCGATACGGAAATGTAGAATGTCAACTTATTAAATAGAAGGCTTTGCGGATTATTTATGCTTTCGCTTTCTTGGTTCCTTTCCGTCTTTCATTTCTCTAGTAAAAGACAGACTAGGGGTGATGAACTGTTCTCTAAAAGCATTTCTTTAAACGGGGTCCGGAATCTGGTCTTCAGATTAGGCCTGGGAGTTCCATTCGCTTCTGTGAATTAGTTTGCTCGCTTGTGTGAGATAAAGTTGTTAAAGAAGAGTTATGAGACGACAAAGGATAAGCGAAAAAGGCTGTTGCATTAACGAAGAGTAAATGTTCATGTTGTTTTCGACTCAGCAGCTCTCAAAAAATACTGAAAGCCTTTTTTTCTTTATCCAGGGATATAAGATACGAAAACAAATTTAAATAACCTGAATAAAAAGAGGTTGGCTGGACTGTTTTTATAGGCAAGGGATTACAAAAACACAAACATAAATACTTCATTTTACCGTGAGTAGACGCGCACTGCGAATTACATTTTTTTCTACGCGTATCGGAAGCATGGAGGTGAATGAGTGGTAATTAGAGCTTTATGTATGTGTAGAGATGCAATTAGACTACCAAAAAGAAGCAAAAGAAGAGAACTTCGCTACGATGATTTCTACGAATTCGTTTTCTTTGTCGTACAGGCATGCGCTGGCTTTTCTGTAATGTACACTATAGTAGCCATACCACGGTAGCACGCAGTGTATCACAAGCATCACCGTGGGTATCAGCTACTCAACAAAATTGAACTTGCTCAAGTTGTTCTTCTCTCACTTTGAAACAACAGAGGAGATAATTTATTTTCATCATTTTTATCGGTTGTTGCTTTTTTTCAAACGTTACTGCTGCTTTTTGCAGTTCTATCATTCGTGTAACGAGTTTATGGTCTAACTTTAAGAAAAATAATGTGTAAGTGGGCTTCGACCAAGGCTAATCAAAGGAGTTAATTGGTTGGATTTTTCAGTTGATAGAAAGCGAAAATTGGTGAGCTTATTTACCAACCTGGGTTTTCACCGGTTCGGATATTGGCACCTCTTGACGTAGAGAGGTTCAAAACGCTGTTTAGATCCCTTATTTTCTGTTCGCTGTACGAGAATGGGAACGCATCGTGCGACTTCAGTTATCGAGCAGGATTTTGGTAGTGAAGATCTTACGTTAGATTCAGAGACAATTACAAAAATACCAAATAAGCGACTCCATTTGGCAAGAATGCTTCTCAAGCCTTTACGTCCTCAGAGCGCAATAAGTTCGACCACAGAAAGCGGTCTCGTCACTCGCCCTCATCGCCCCGTTGTCCGCAGCCAAAGTTCCAGAGTCGAATTATTGCGAAACCCAGACGGTAAACCACCTCTGAGTGCCAACAGTATCACTAGCACTCAGGATGGGGAACAGCATTTCCGGATGCCCGATAAGTATGCACTCTTGATTTTCACTCGGTAGTAATGTTGTCGACAACATTTTATGTCATATCCAAAAGAAAAGTGCAGTAATAACCGTAAACCGTTTTTCGATTTATGGGAAATTGACTTATAAGTATTCATGTGCGTAGGAACTAGTTTTCAAGTAAGAAATCTGCCCTATCTGGTTTACAATTATGTTAAGTGATCTCAGCAATGGACCCTTCTTTGTTCTTGTACATCGTTTTCTGCATATTTTCCCCACCCAGTCAAAGCCGTGATATGGGAATGTCAGTCATTTTTTTGGAATACTTGAAGGGTTATGTATGAGATACGTCAATCCAATGCTCACGCAATTCATTGAGACGTCGGACTTAAAGTCCGTCAGTCCATCCGTTCGTACGGAAGAGCTTTGCTGAGAGCTTCAGAATTTCACTTCCACATGACTAAAAGGTTTACGTTCATAAAGCGCGGGAGCTTTACAGGCGACGTAGAAAGTAATGCTCCTTCTCGGGAAACTTTTTCAGTTACCAGAAAACTTGGCCCTCCGTACGTTGCTGGTTGAAATGTTTTTCAGTGCTGGCCCTGCTTACCGTCACAACCATGGTAATGTGGTTACTTAACTACTATGGTGAGTAATCCAGTTCTTTCGATTCACATGTGCTTCGGATCAATCCTTTAAATTTTAGTGTTATTATTCTTTGCAAAGCATTGCGAATTTCAGTCTGTTTTCTCCGTTTATCAACTTTTCTTTCAGATACGCATAAATTTGCACTCAATTAAAATCAGTGCAATTTATTTAATTTCGTGTGTGTGTGCTCTTATTAAAAATCAGTGCTGCTTTTTAGGTACACATTACTCTTTCTTTTGCAGCAATGGTTCAATGTTTAGTTAAAAAGAAGGCAAATGATTTTTCGTGTTCTTGTCATATAGTACTATGGTATTCTGTTTCAAAGCTGTAGCAGTATGCGCTTAATTAAATTGACCGCAGTGGTTTTAACGGCAGGTTGGTTAGTCTGGTATTCTGGTCACCCCAAGTTCTGCTCAAGCCCAGCTTGCATTAGAGCAGCTAATCGTTTAATCAGCCGCATGGATACCAACATTGATCCTTGTCAAGATTTCTACCAATTTACCTGCGGACGTTTCTTGGAAACGGGCTATGTTCCAGAAGATTCTAACCAGCTTTCTACTTTACAAGAAATGCAAGACGACATTTTCGTATCTATAAGAAGTAGCTATAATAACTTTCTTTCTTATTGCACGATACCCTCCGGTGAAAGAGCACGGTTAAGAGAATGTTTGTAGAGCTCGTCGAGGCGCGAGTGGATGAGAGTGATAACCTCGCTACGACGAAAGTGAAGGAATTGTATGCGTCGTGTATGAAATTGGGTATATAACGCACGTGGCGAACATTAAGCCTTTGAAGAAGTTTGTTCTCTTTTCTTTTTTTATGAAAACTTGTTGTCGTAGATGAATACTCGGCGGATGGTTCTTCAAGTGAGTCACCCATTCACCAGTTGTTAACGCCTCAGAAAATAGGCCGGTGGCCTTTGCTTTCTAGCGGTGTGTGGAATGACAGCGAACTTGAGAAAGAAATCTTGATAGCTCGTCTGGCTGCCTATCAAGTCCACAGCTTTTTCGACGTTTATATTACACCGGATGAGAAGAACTCGTCGCAGTACACTTTACAAGTACACCTATCATGTTACTGTCAGCTTTTGGAAGACTAAATATCATTGGGGAGCTTAGTTTTACAAAGGCGAGCCGATACTGGAAAAAGAATGGTACGAGCGGAAGCAGCCAAAGCACACGAAATACATGCAGTCTTATGAATCGTTACTGATAGACACGATTTTGCTACTAAGTGGAGGACGACAAGATCTTTTGACGGAAGTTAGCGACGTCATTGATTTCGAAACGAAGTTTGCCCAGGTAAGACAACTTCATTTCATTGTTAGCAGCGTTCGGCGAGACAGGTTTCTGAATTCGAAAAATCCCAAGTTAACGAGATTAAAAGTGGAGAAGCTTAAGAGTTAACCTTATTGTTGCCGGTGTTTACGGGTAAAATAGATTTCTTCCGCTTATTGCAACGATGAAGAATACAATGTACACGAATCCAATCGCACTGAAGACGAAAGTGAAGAGCAACGTTTATTATTGAGCGATCTTCAAGTGATTTACCCGGAAGTAAACTTGCCTTTTTCTGTGGCCGCCTAAAAGTTTTTGACGATTCGAGCGTCTTTCTTGGAATCTTTCAGGTAGATTGGATTCTTATCGTATCCAGTATGATGGACGTTATTGAGCTTGACCCTCGCCGGAAAGAAGAGCTCAATATAAGGGCGCTACCTGTAAGTTTTCAGTGTCAAGATTTTCTACCTGATGTAATGCAGCTAATTAAGACCACTAACAAGAGGTAACAAGTCTTTCTGTATGTACCATTTTGTTTTACTGCTTGACGGATTGCCCATTATAGGACTGTGGCTAACTACTTAGTATGGAGATTTATTTACAAGTTCATGCCGTACATAAGCACACGCTTCAATCTTCTTTGGACTAGCTTTCGCTTCAGTGTCCCCAACCTGAGTGATGAACGAATTTATACTTCTAGGTGAGCGAGACAATAACAATTAGTTTCACAGAAAGTCTTTTGGTTTAAAAAAAGAACCCAAGCGAAAACGAGCACCCATGGTGTGATCGGAAATTGGAAACGGAGCTTGCACCTAAACTTTCATTTGTGATTGCTAGGTGGAAACAATGCGTTAATATGGTGAACGAAGGCTTAGGCTTGGCAGTGGGCCATTTGTATATCAAGAATCGATGTCCCGGTTGGAGCAACCAGGAGGTTGTTTAGTTTTCAGTGTTACTATTTTCGTTTTCTTCAAGGTTGTCATTTTGGAGTCAGATTTTGAATCTCATCCAAGAACTGAAGGACGCTTTCGCTGAGACTATATTACGGCAAGACTGGATAGAAACGGAAATGCAAGTTAAGCTTCTGGAAAAAGTCAGTTTAACCCTCGCAAAGGCTTGTGAATCTCAAAACATGATTTTTTGTTTAGCTGAAGTTCATGGGGTCCAAAATTGGCTTTCCTAGTCGAATCATGAACGTCACTGAGCTAGAAATTGATTACGAACAGGTAGTTGGTGGTATTTTTTGCTTTCTACACAAGTCATAAAAATTCTGGTTAGCTCACCGTTCACAACGACCACATTCTTTTTAACTTGTTACGGCTCCGTAAATACGAAGTCCTACGAGAGCTTCAAAAAGTTTTTAAGCCTCCTAACAAAGAAAGGTAAATCGTACAATTAGAGTTGTTAGTGATGCATCGCTTTTGTTCTTTGCCTTGGCAGGGATTGGCTGGTGCAACCTCTTGTAGTGAATGCCTTCCACAATCCCGGTGCTAATGAAATAAGTTCGTATAAAGTTCTATACTATATTCCTGTCACCTCCATATCTATTTTCACACTAGTTTTTCCTTTGGGTATTTTACGTGAGCCTTTCTATCATCCCGACTATCCAAAGTACTTAGTATACGGAAACATCGGCGTGGTTATCGGTCATGAAATCACGCACGGTTTTGATGATCATGGTACCTTCTAAGCTTATCTTATGAGTTTTCTTCACTAACGTAATCGTCTCGTTCAGGAAGGAGATTTGATGAGTTTGGCAATATGACAGCTTGGTGGAGTGACAACTTACTGAAAGAATTCCGTCAGAAAGCCGACTGCTTTGTGAATCAGTATAGTAGTTACGCGATGGACGGCCTCAGTAAAAATGTATTTTCATTATAAATACCCATGCAATTCTTGGAGACCACCAAGTAAAATTCGTTTAGGTGGATGGCAATCAAACGCTTGGAGATAATATTTGCGACAACGCTGGCTTACATCACGCCTGGACAGCTTACAAGAAGCTTGGTGTCAATCAAGAGTTCACTTTACCCGGGGTACCTTATACCCACGAGCAAGTGTTCTTTATAACTTATGGACAAGTGAGGAGAAAGTAATGCTACTCGAGATGTCTTATCAATTAAATTGCCTATTTAGATCTGGTGTGAAATACTAAACGAGGCTGGGTACGAGAAGTATGGCAAGGAAGTCCACAGCCCAGGGCGATTTCGAGCTCTCGGTGTCTTACAGAACAGCGAAGCGTTTGCGCGGGTTTTTCAGTGCCCGGCAAACTTGTCAATGAATCCTATCGACAGATGCCGCCTTTGGAGTTAAAAGTTCCCCAGAAGATTGCCAAGAAAATAGACTTCTTATTTTGTAAATTTTTCTCCTTAACTTTTAAGTTCGGACGAGCAGGCCTCGTCATCGTTTACTCTTGTACTGGAAGCTAGAAACGCACAGGTGACGAAAAGCAATATTTGTACCCGAAATCGTTGGTGACCAAAGTTCACAAAGCGATCCTCTGTGTTTTCATTTATGTAAATGACAAATGTTTGCAATGTAATGGTGTCAACAACAATTACATGTACTTATAAACACACTTTTATGTAAACAATCATCCTTAGGACAACCTGCGCCTTTCAGAACGATTGAAAAACTCGCTCCACGCTAGACTAGTTGAAAAAGTCAGAACAAATATCTCGGACACGATTAATGGACACCTATGCTAGTTGGGGATTTATCTCCCAAGCAGTACGCTAACCGCACTGTTTTCAAAATTGGTGACCATGAACTGCGAGAACTGTGCCGCCTCCTTCGTGTCGTTGCGGCGAAGTCAGTTTCTTCGAAACTCATCTCACTGTGGACACACGGACTGCTATCCAAGAAGGGCGAAAATCTTGGTGAGGACGACAAGGACAAGCTTTGGTGGCGGACAGCCATGTGCTCTTCCAACCAACGCAACATAGTTTGAACTGCACGGGGGTTTGCTAAACGAAAATTAGCTGCAGTACGGGCTATTGCCGCACTCGAGACCCGGAAGGTGCACGCGATTCCGCGCAAGACCTCCATAGCAGCTCCGTCCAATACGTCGTCGCCTGCGTAAACAATGCGAACCCGTTCAGGCCAGTCTACTCCGTACACCGAACGCAAAATGTAGATAGCTGCCCTGCCTTTGTCCCATGAAATGGTAGGCCGAGCTTCCACTGCCATGGAAATGTGATGCG
The DNA here is from genome assembly GCA_022885665.1 of Triops longicaudatus. Taxonomy (NCBI): domain Eukaryota; kingdom Metazoa; phylum Arthropoda; class Branchiopoda; order Notostraca; family Triopsidae; genus Triops; species Triops longicaudatus. Next base: position 606,333 of record JAGQDJ010000033.1, read on the forward strand.
GCTGCAAGCCAGCGGCTTCGAAAATGGCTACGGCACGTTGCACCAAAGCGTCACGCAGTGCAGCTGGCGTTTCGCGATAATGGTAAGTAAGCAACGCGCCTTTGTTTTCAACCCATGCCCCGGAACAACAGACTTCATCTTGCAAAGCCTGTAATAAATGACGCAACTTATCTTCGTATTCGACAGGGATGGGTTGAACGAAACGCGTGCCGTCCGGATGTTCTATTTCCAAGCCTTCGCTTCCGGCATACGTGATGCCTTCGAGTTTCACCATTTCACGAAGGTTGGAGAGTGAGCGACCGGACATAATACAAACGCTGACATCAGGCATCTCAGACAGCCGGCGTAAAATTTCCCGAGTCTCCGGAGGAAGAATGGCTTTGTCCGGATGCGTGGCAATCGGCGTCAAGGCTCCATCGTAGTCGAGCAGAATACTTAACTTGCAAGATTCGTCGATATAGTCCGCTAGGTAAGCATCAAAATCGTCTAAGGCCATTGGCTGTAAATGTCGTGGAAATGCGACGACATCATCGATGTCCTGATCTTGACCGGAAGCAATGGAGATGGCGTCCATGGCGTCGAGAAACGATGCTAACCATTGATCCACATCCATTTCTGCTTCGCGTCGACGGAGTTTTGTCATGCGCATTAGCCGTTCGTCTTCGGGCATCGACAAAGCGCGGTGAAGCATTTCTGCCATATCATTTGTTTCGTATGGGTTAGCCAAAAGTGCTTCTTTCATCATGCCGCCAGCTCCGGCGAAGGGCGATAGGATTAATACTCCAGATGAATTGGTTTGACAAGCTACATATTCTTTGGCCACCAAATTCATCCCGTCCCGTAGCGGCGTCACTAAAGCTACGGCCGCATCACGATACATTGCTGCTAGTTCTCCCTAGCGAGTGCAATAGTTCACAGTTTTTTTAATACCACGACAACGGACAACTTTTCTAAATTTTCTTTTTCTACATTTATTTACCAGACAATATTTTCTCATACAAATTTTGATTTTTATTCAGTTGAATTTTTAATGCTTATATTTACTTTTATTTTTACTATTATTTGTGAATAATTTAATTTCTTATTTAAATTATTTTTTAATATTTTGCATTTATTTTTACCTGTGAGACACAGCCAAAGATATAGCGAATAGGGGACCAATGAGGGTTCGAGAAACGACCGTTGACTCTTCCTATGAGCTGATCCATTTCCTCTTTTAGCTGCTGATACTCTTTAACGTCAGTGCGAGAAGGAACCGCAATTTGTAACAGTGTGACTTTTTCCAAGTGTTCGGGATGCCGCTCCAACAAACGTTCAAAAGCTTTGACACGGTGTACCAAGCCTTTGGTATAATCCAGGCGATCCACACCCAAAATGATCGTTTCGTTCTTCATCACAATCTGAGGGTTTGCAACAGGAAAAAAATATTATGCTACGCCTTTCCAACAGGTCGAATACTGTAAATTACTGTCGGTGCTGTTTGTGCCAACTGTACAAATCGCTGGAACGGAATGCCAATGGGCAAAGCTTTCACGGTGATGCTCCTTCCGGCATACTCTAAAATCATATGGTTACGGTCAACACGGCAACCCAACCGCCGCTGACAGCAATCCATAAAATTCAGACAGTAGTCTTCGATATGAAAACCAACGAGGTCGCATCCTAATAAACGGAAAGCTTGAAAGTTAGTCATCCAAAACATAAGCTAGAGATGGACATACCTAGCAATCCTTGAAGGACATGGTCGTCCCAAGGAAACAAGCGCATAATATCCCAAGACGGAAAAGGAATATGCAGGAAGAAACCTAATTTACACGGTAAATTCTCTTCTTCGGCTACCTATTACAGTAACTTTGTTAATCTCATGTAACTGCAGCTAGCAGAGAGTTACTAACTTGACGAATAGTGGTCGCAGCCAACATTAATTGGTAATCATGAATCCAGATAATAGGGGAATTAACGCGCAGAGCTTGCTTGTCCATGGTACGAAGTTTGGCTCGCAAAGCGTCCAAAGTCCGGCGTGCGAAACATTCATTCACGAGCTGATACGCTTTCCAAGTTTCGCTGCTAAACACGGCCCGATCAGGCATAGAGTGGAACAACGGCCAAAAGGTTCCATTGCAACAACCGTTGTAAAATTCATTGAAATCACTTTTTGAAACATTGACAGGCACCACCTAAAGGGGTTGAACAAGGTTAATTCGGCTCAGATGTGGGGATATAGCGGATTGTTACCTGGGAAGACAAGAGTCCCGCTGTAGGAGTATTATCTTTGGGGTCGGATTCGGGGATAGCTTCATCAGGCTTCAAATCATACAATCCAGGCCACCCAACCCAGTGACCGCCGCACTGAATGACCACTGGAGCCAATGCCGTTACTAAACCGCCAGCACTACCGATATACGTACGTGTTAATTGACTAAATAATACTGAATGAATCACAACGCTAACCTGTGTTGCCTTTTCAAGGTTCCATCGGATTCACGCTTAAGAACGAACGGTAGCCGGTTGGAGACCACAATAAGCGGAGAATCTGGCAAAAGAGATGTTCCTGGTGTTGATCCCGGAGAGGACGATAACGTATTGCGAAACCCGGTATGAGGTGCCATTTCTCTAAACTGATTTCAATCTGTCGACTGCAGCTGACCGTTTTCTGTAAGCGTGAAATAGAAATATAAAACTTAGAAGTTTCACGCGTTGTAATGTAATTAATAATATTACCGGTAAGAATAATTGCTCGTAAAAATTGCTGAAAGAGTTAAAGCGAAAACATATATTTAATTTGAATTTTATAGCACCGCTGGAAAACTACTTCTGCAGCTCCTTCCTCAGGTTACGTGAAATCAGAGTTCAGTGTGCAATAGTCACTTAAAATGGAAACGTCACTGACCTTTTAGTAAAAATCCCACTTTGCGCGTAAAGTCATGTGTTAGTATTTCACCAAAATGTCACTCAATGTACGAACATTTGTACAAGTCCCTAGATACTTTACCATCCAATTTTTGCCAACGGCACCGTAAACCTTTAACGGAGTAGCACAATCTCAAGTTCTATGCACAATAGGCTTCGAAGCTTCGCAACCCTTTTATATATGCTCGCTGGGACTAGCTGTCGGCTTAAATTCTTGGTATGCTGCCTAAGCTAGCAGTTCTGCCTAAGGTCTTGGGTCATTTCTCAGGTCAGGGTTGTAAACAGCCGTAGGAGGATAAAAAGGGGATGGCTCAAGAACCAACCCTTGTTGCACTACGCACATTTAAATTTTCAGTAACACTCGACGACGCAAATACGTTAAAAAAAGTACCGGTTGAGAAAAAGCAAAGTGCGAGGGCAGTCTGAGAGCACAAAATCTCAAAGGCTGCCGTCAAGTTCATGAAAAGAGGTTTGGTGTACGTTATCAAGAAACACAGTCAACATCGCAATTCCCGGTACTCGATATTGAAAAAAAATTCTTTCGAGTTATAATTGAAATTCTCCCTTTACCGAAGCATAAACTAAGCCTACGTGTTTTTATAAACTGTGGCGAAAGACCAAGAATATATATGCATGCATGAGAATTTGATGTGATCCGAAAAGATTATGCAGTCGCATCAGATTTTTTAAAAATAGGTTATCAGATTACTTTTTGTTTCATTTAAAAATTATTTCTTAACAGGCCACAAGTCTGTTGTGTCGCTCTTTTGTTTTATGTAGTAATTATATGTAACGACGAGTTATGTAGGAATACTACCTACACAGTCAGAAGCTAAAGTATTATTGATCTGCTCATTGGTGAGGTAAACAGCTCTAGGAATAAGGCCATATTCAGCGGTATTAAGGAAATAGTTCCGTTTAGGCTGCGACCCTCTTTTTTCCCCACTTTCAATACGTTAATTATAGGTTTTACGGGGAAAAATGTTTTATTTTTTTATTCTTCATTCAATTTGAGCTACGACCGTTGTTATGGGCTACGCGACGCGGAACTAAGTATTTCCAGTCCAACCCCGTACCATCCTCCTTTGCTTCGTTGGTTCATCGAATCCTTATTTTACTTGGAAGTTTAATGCAATGCAATAGGTTAGACAAAATGTTTTGTGTGCAGATGCGAAAAGCGAAAGGGAAGCACTTCCTAGTTGTCCAACAGCGGCCCTCTAGGGACAGCGTACCATTCCAGTTTCTCCGGGATGAGCATGAGTTGTAGCCCTGATGTAATGGGGTTGCTGCAACACCGGTAATGGCCAATAGAGCATTGAATACACTTTCCAATGTTTTGCTGTACTATTACCCTCAAAATGTGCCGATTTATTTATTCCTTTACACCGTAAAACCCCTCGATCATTCGTTGTTTAAATAATGTGCATTTCCGGACAGATGAGTCACATTAAGCGACCTGCATGTTTTGTGGTGTTTAAGCCTTAGCTGTCTTTCTGTAACGAACAAAATACTTAAGCATATATACACTACTGTAATCCCCGAAAGAGAACGCAATCATCTGATCCTGTCATATCTAATCCCAGCAGGTGTTTTCTGATTGTAGAAACGTTAAAGCCCAATACATCCTTTAATGAGTACGGTGATAGCCTCTGACAGTTCCAGAGGCTTATTTTCTACATAAGTGCCCTAAGTCCAAAAAGTGTCACAGGGAGCCCCTAAACCCCATCCCTGTATTTTAGGGTTGAGTAATCCTAACCTATAAGTTGGCAGCTCGTTTAGTCTAATAGTCATTGTCTGGTTTGTGTTCCACTAGAAGGACTCCTCTAACAATAGCATCTTAATCTTAGTTATTTTCTTTTTTCGTTTACATTTGCATGAGTGAACAGTAATTAACATAGTGTTCCGTGAAAAGGTTAGCGTTAATATTTTCTACAATATTACGTGAACTCTACTACGTATAATATTATGTGTACTTATACTAAGCGTACTAGGCTTGTATGTATTGTATTAAATGGACTTATACTAGCTTATTTTCACTGCACAACTGTCACAGCGTGACACTAATCAAAACCCACCTTGAGAGCTAAAGAAGTACAATGGAAGTGCAGTTAGTCAAAATTGATGTCATTGCGAGATTTTAGTTTTATTGCAATTCATAAGGGTGTTACTCGTAAAAAAAGAGGGGACAAGCAACTGTTCGTAATTTTTACGTATGGCAAAAAACAACAGAAACCGTTGTACGTGTAACCCGATTCATCTAGCCGTAGCAAGGTGCATACGAATGCTAATTACATTTCATAGTAATGCTTGAAACGGTGGTTGCTTGCAAGCGACCCACAAATCTCTATTGCACACAGAAGCTTATTTTACACATGCGTAATTACCTTACGTGTAGTATTTTGGAGAGAATTAACGGAAAGTTTTTTTTTTTTTTTTTTTTTTTTTAAAGAAATTCACCAGGAAGATTCCGCTAACTTAGATATAAGAGTACCACGCATCAAACGGATCTTCATTATAAGTTAGTTAGCAGTGTGAGAAGCATTATACACATAATATCTACAAGAGCGGCAACCTTTCAGATAAACAATGTGTTTGCTTGATTTTTTATCACAGCCGATCTATAACAGCCTGACATTAAGTGTCTATCAAACAGCACATAGAGTGCTCGATTTTCGTCCAAGTCTCCCGGTACTTGACAAAGAAATTCGTACGTCTCGGAAGTCATTCAACCGTGTTCAACTCTACTGGGACCAAAAATCGGATCCATCCCGTACTGAATCTCCGTCGAATCGTTCGTCTGATTCAGAAAGGTACAGCTCGTTTTCGGACTAATATGGCACAGTATGTTTACAAATATGGTGTGGATAAACTGATAAACTTTAATACGCTTTGGTCAAGTATGTAAGAAAATGTACATCTAAATTTGAAGTACCGAGAAAAGCCTACCAGTGGTTCTTTCCCGCAACCTTAGCTTTTCTTCCGAAAAGGTTTGTGAGGGTCGTAGCCTTCGTTCCTTTCTCGGGAATGCCATGTCCACATAGTTAAACGTTTGGCGGTCGTCGTGAAAGCCTGTTGGTATTCTCAAAAGTCTATTTCCACTTTACTTTTCTGTTCTGGAATATGAAAGTCCATTAGCAGTAAACCAACACGGGGTTAGTAGCCTCTTTTCCACTTGAGATACGACGGAAAGTGTAATTTCGGTGAAATGCCCCAATCGGTTTTACTCTCTCTTCGCCCACTCGCCTGTCGAACCGCACCCCCTACCTCCATCCTTTCTCCTCTTCATTTCTTGTTCCTCGCTTTAAACGTACCTTATCAGAGACTTGACCTCGTCATCCGGAGCGTGAAACAACAAATGTAGGATCCAACTTCGTATTCGCGGAAGGTGAGTTTTCTCTGTTTTATGCGCAAAATCTTACGATATCTTTGCGCAAATTCCCGTGATGACTCAAATCTATGGTTCCTCGTCAGATGGGCTCCCACAAACATTGTAATAATCACACTTGCTCCTTCAACAGGGACACCTTACAAAATATCTGAAGGACCCTTCATTTCGTCGAAAACGCATACAATTGGCAGTGAGTTGGGACGTTAATCACATATTTCTGACAAATAAATTTTACAGGTAAAAAAACTCGAGAACAAATTCTCATTTTCGTAAATAAATAAAAAAAGTAAAAGTCCGTTTTTATCCATCCCTATAACGGAATAGCACGATCATGTCAACCGTCTCAGCAAAAAATTTTCATTGATAACTATGGGCTTTTACATTAATTTTAAAACATTTTCTCATGAGTAGTACACGAGGTGAGGACAGTGATCTCCACGAAAGTATATTGAGGTTGGCAAATTCAGTTTATTTTTTTTATTATTTCTTTCATCGGCGTGAGCTTTGCTCGTTGCCGTACATCGTTTCACTTTAATAGTTGTTGATGTAAACAGTTTATTTTTCATCGTTATTCTGACGGGAATATTTTTTTTTTAAAAAAAGTCTCTACTGTCATTAACACCTGAATCTTGCTGGTTTGTTTTAAAGAGAAAAGACATCGTACTTGCGATTTGTCGTCGCCTTTGTCTGTCTTGGGAACACGTAAATTTATGTCGACCATCTTCTTGTCAACTACGCTTCTGGTTGATAAAATCGGAGTTCTACTGTCTAATAAATAAAAAAAATGCGTGAAACTTGGAAAAAAATGAACTCAACTTGTATAAACCTGTCTGATATAAACAATAGCTAAACCGTGATTACTGCAAAAAAAGTTGCAAGTCCTTGTGACTACGGACATATTGTGTTTCTATCACACTACGTCAGGTGGACTTCCGGAGACGTAGTTCTTGAATAAGCGATTGCATAGTTGGTAAATAAAATAGTGGTAGCGAAACTTCTTTTGGGCGTAATAAAATCACGGGAACAGAAATCGCGGAAATGGAAACTTCGACTGTGTTGAGTTCAGTGATAGTCCTTGTCAGCAGCAACCAATGCAATGAAAGGGAAATTAAGGGAATTTGCTAATCTTCCCCCCAAAAAACGTGAAAGAGGTAAAGAAGTGAAAGGGATCGAGCTGATGTACGTGAAAAGATCCACTGTAGCGGAACGTCCGTGGTTTACTTTGTAGCATAAGACTGATTACAATCCACGAGTCATGAAAGAGTCGCTGTAAATGACAGCTTTAATGTAAAGGAATGCTCCTAATGCAAAAGAAATGAGGTCTAGACATGAAGAATGAATCTTGGAAGAAACAGTTGCCTGTCTATGTATGTTCAGTCAATACATCTTAATCCACAAAGGTACATTACGAAAGTCGGATAACTTGGCTCTCGTTTTATAAATTACGTGCACCTTTTTGGTACAATGCTTAGCGTATTGTCTCGCAGGAGTGTTGAAAAACATTTGAGTTCACGCTTCTGAAAAAAACCCTACAAGTTCCTGGTTCTGTGTGGTGTAAAATAACGTTCGTCTGGGAAAACCGAAGGCGATGAATGGCAACGGCGATTTGGTCCGTCTCGAATTCCAAATGTACTCTACTAAATATAACGCTTAATTACCCATGTTCTGTTATGCCATTTACCGTATTGCATCGTACACGAGACAAAGGATACTTCTGGAGCGCTATTTTTCCAAGACGTTGGAATGAATAAAATAGTGTTCTTAATATTAATGGATTGTACAAAGGTTAAACATGTATTTCCACGCAAAACATTTTTTTCAATTCACTGAGTAAAAGAGGTCTTTGTCGTATAACTTTGAGGTAGAGGATCAACGGAATTGAAATTTGAAACTCAATAGCAAATCCTAGTTATAACATGTGCGCCATCCGTTTTAAGCGGGATATTCAAATCCAAATGGATAGTGGGATATTCAAAAATACATTCAAATATTCAAAATAGCAGAAAACAAAGTCATACATTCATTCTTAATTAAGCTTCAATCAATTTCTTTAATATTTCTTACTGGTCTCTTAACTAATCGACCAGATCGGGTACGATCCGGAACAGATCGTACCCATATTTTCTTCGCTAGGGAGATCGGCTCAAATGGTCCATATAATAGCTATTAGAACATTATATTCTCTGGTACTACCTATATAAAAACGCAACAGACTAGTGTTTTACTCTTAAAACGGATCACTGTCATTAGTGTCCCCGTAAGGGTATCCAAAAGTTTTGTTGACGGCTTTTGCTTCTTCTTATATTACGTACCCTGGTTTTTATTTGTCATATCCAAGTGTTTCGTAGTTAGGTATTATTCTTAAAAATAGCCTTCAGTTACCCGATAGAAAAATACGAAATTAACAAAGCCTGAGACTTACGTTGCNNNCCCCCCCCCAAAAAAAAAAAAAAAAAAAAAAAAAAACTTTTTGCTTTACAGACTAGGTAAAGTAAAAGTACATCTATGTTTATGATTTTCGGGACAGAATATAAATTACGCAGTTTGCAGGGTACGGCTTTAATTATTAAAAAGTGTGCATTGTGTAGCAAACTAGAAAGTATTCTTTCGAGAGGAATTGTGAGATAATGCTTCGCAACATTTGGCAGGCTTTGCGTTTATTCGAAAGTGAAGATGAGAAGCTGTAACACTTCTTAATCCGGTCTTGATGTATTACTAGCTTATACCAAGTTGGAGAAGAGAGGTGCGTTTTCACTTCCTCTGTTAGTTTCGCTTTACTTTTTCAGCCGAGCTGGTTTTCTCTTTTTCTATAATTCGTAAACAGCCGGCGGGAAGTGACCAAAGTTCGGGGCTAGAGGATGAAGAGGACTGGTTCAAATACGAGTATATGTTGCCAGCGCAGGTGACCCAAATTGCGGGCAAAGAGCGCCAGCTTCCTTTCCACTTACGCCATTGTATTACCCGAGTCAGTAGGGCAGGGGGATGAAGGTAGATGTATGGTTACGGGAACGTCAATCGTGAGCCTTCTGTAGAAAGGAGAACAAGTCGAACAAGGCAAAACCCATTTCTCTTTCGACAAGTGAACAGTTAAATCAAGTTTGTCGCCTTCACTTATATCTGGAGTTTTTCTTTTGTTTGACGTGCTTGTTCCCCACGTGTTCCTTTCAAGTGTCAATGCTACGTTGTCAACTGTGTAAGTATTATCGCAAATCTTTAGCAAATTGCGCTTGCTTTTCGTGCAGCTCCAGTTACTTGAGCTTTCAAAGCTTGTCGGTCGAAGACACAGATACAGCACGAGTATAGCGTCTGTACTTTTGACTTTCAGTTGACAGGCATATATGTCAGAAATGAAAATAACTAAGAATTTAGAAAATTCAGTTGAATTTTGTTATAAAGAATACCTTTCATAAAGATCTGCCGCTATGAACAGAATCTATGGCCTCGTGTTATGCAGGGGTGAAGAAAAGCCGTGTGATGTAACGAACTTCGGATATACTGAACCATTTTTTCTGATTCGGGGAAGTTCGTTATAACGAGATTCATTGTGATACGTATTAAGTTGGGAAAAAACTGCATTTTATTTTCACTTGTTAGATTATTCTATGGTTTGTGGTAGCAAAGGTTACGTCTCAGGTAATCTTAAACATGTGTCTTTTCTCGTCGGGTCACCGCGTTGCCTTCTTCGACTTTTTTTTCGCGTTTTAGAAAGTCAGTGAAAAATAACCAATCTTCTTCACATAAAAAATTGGATTGTGTGGACTGTTCCAGTGGTTTTAGTATAGGCAGTCTTTCTACTTAAGAAATTTTGAAATCTTGACCAACATCTAAGCCGTAAGCTCGTTCTTAGCTCGTGGCCCACTTTTGTTAATGAGATGCCAAGACATGAGGGGAAATGCAGTCGTATGCTGAGATGGTATGATACAGTGACTTGTTTTTTGCGTGTCGTTTTGTTTTAAAAGAGTAAACCGTCACGCAAGAGTGAGTGTCCAGTAGGACCCCACTTATGCCGCCCTTAATCTTGTCGTTTCAAATTTAGAAGTGTCCACGTCTACTGTAATATTTTTCACTGGCTGCTCCTGTTCTTTACCCTCACATTAACCCCAATTTAGCCTTAAATTTCTTGAAACGACTGTCTCGTAATTGACCAGTGGAATACAGTAACAAAGCTAGGCTAGCTACAATGAAAATTTCTTATCTTGAAGATGGAGATGTTGAAATTATCATTATTTTGACAAGCCAAAAGAATTGGGAGCAAGTTTCTTCCTTACAAAAAATGTTCTACTAACCTTTATAGCCCCCCACCATTGTCATATTGGCGAATAAGGAGAGAATTGTTCAAAGTCGGCTTAGAATTTTAATTCAGTATTAGTAACATTTTTGACAGTAAAATTGTGCAACAGAATATAAGTGAGCTTGATTGAAATTTTTTGATAAATTAATTTTTGCAAGTTTGCAAGGATGAGTTTTTTGTTTGATTTTCACACAATAGAGAACTAAAATTTCTTCGCTCATACGTTATGCTCACAGGTTAGGAAAATAAATTTTGTTGCAAAGAAAGATATAAAACGACGGTCAATCACATTTATATTATCGAATTTGAACAGTAGAAAATGAAGCTGCCGAATTGTTTTGCAGCAAATTGCATCCGTTGAGCATGAGCATCCGCTGATTACGAAAGTTGTTCCGTGCATCATGGTGTGTAAATGTGCCAATCGATGCATTGTTTAACAGGACCTGTAGGCGTTTAAGAAACTTTCTCTACTGTAATGTGTTTTGCACTGATTTTGTTACACACAAAGTTTCAATCACATGTGAAAGTACTTGGGCATGTAAAAGTGGGCAAATATGTCTTCACTAGCACTCAGGATCAAAATAAATATAATTTACCAATTGTGAAATAAGCCATGAGAGCATCAGTTGAGAACAAGAAAATATAACATTATAGAAGTATTTTTGTTGTACATTAGGAAATGCGATTAGTTTTTCCAGAAGCCGTTAGCCAAATCATTACTTCTGGGAGAAAGCAAATCATGTAATGAACTTAAGTGTTGAAAAATTCTCAACGAAACCATTTTAGAGCAGGAAAGATCGTGAACTCGACAACGTTGTTAAGGCTACATGCATCTAGCCGTGATATATGAGCATTAAGTATTAAACAAATATTAAACCTCTCAGGCGCCGTCGAATTATTAGCTTAACTTTCCGTCGTGAGTTTTCGACAATGATTCGTCATGAACGACCATAATGTGCTATGCAATTTTTCTAGAATTTTTTTTTTTTTTTGGAAAGCGGTTTTCAAACAAACACTTAAAATGAGTAAAAATAGATTTTAACCAGTTTCCTGGCTCAAACAGAGTATGAGTCCGTTAGTTACAGTTAGAATAATCACCTGAAAAACTTAGCGATTTTTTCTAGGATATAATCACCAGGCCATGGAAAAAGGAAAAGACAAGGCTTTGGAGAACCTTAAGCTTAAATTCGAATAATTCCTTTTACTCAAGAAAGCTACAACTCGATTCGATTGCGACGGGTGTATATGGTAATTGTTCTGAGAAGTTTCAACGACTAATACTGGTTAATACAATCCAAAAATTTGCTATCAAGAAATTTTACTAAAAGTACTGGGCAGCGTTTGCGAAATTACATCAAACATTTGAAACGTTATTCCTCTGAGCACCGTAGTCGTTCGCCGTAAATTATTGGCCTGGAAAAGTCTGTCAATTACATTAAGCTTCCTTTAGTTTAGCGAATTCGCAGGTATTCTGAAGTTGAGGAAACTCGTCAATATTGTCGAGGTTTAACATTTCCATTCACACGAAACGAGGATCAGTAAGAATACTGAGCAATGAGGGGAGAGAAGCTTAACTTCTATACGCGTTTCTTGAGTGAAATATTCTCTCTTATTGTAACACGAATAAATTTTCGAGCCAGTCGCTTCTGCAACAATTAAGTTTCTTTCAGAGCGAAGTCTATTATTTTTAATTCACGAAGCTAAGTAAGCAAATTAAAGAGAAACTCGAGTTAGAACAAGTTTGTGCAACTTTTAATTAAAGTTCGCCTAGTTAACTTTTGTTCTGATCAGCTCTGTTAACTTACTGATGACCTGTTTGTTTAGTTAAACTTGTCCGTGCAGTGACCTTAACTTTGGTTGCTAATATTAGGAAAGATTAGTTAAAAAAACAAGAAGTTACACTACATAGAGAGCTTGACCCAAAAATAGCTTAGACTCGATTATTTTCCAAAGTGTGATGTCATCCTTATGACGGATGCCCGTAATGCACAAATTCACTTAAGCCCTTTTAAACCTTTGAAGTACTTTTACGATATCGACTTAGAGCATAATAGTGACGCAGACTTCTGTAAACACTGATGCTCAGATTAGGGAAAGAGTGATTTCCTCACCGTGTTCATTGACCTTCAGTGATTTGACAAATTAAAGATGCAATAGAAACACTAGGGGTAACATCTGTGCTGCAGACGGTACGTGGGCCAAAAGTGCCGTACGATAGTTCACCGCAAGCTTCCGTGTAAGAGTTGATTCCGTTCTTTCGGTCAGTTACGGTTAATATTTTGGCAAGTACGGATCAACGCCATTTCTGATCTTAGTGTCTGCAGGAGATTTTCAATACAGTGAAATCAGGCTCCTGTACTCCGGAAACCAAGCTTAATTAGCGGATATACTTCGTTCTGTGTTACCTGTTACCCTCAAAAGGCACTAACGTGTTTGCGCAGTTCAGAGCAGTGCAATTCTTGTTGTGTGTCAGTTTCAGAATTCAGCTTCTTGACTCCTTCGTTGGATTGCACATTCCTTACATATTAGCAAGTTCTCTGTAGTTTAGTCCACTGATTAGCTACTCACATGGACGTGTAAATTAGCTACAACTGAAAGTGCCCGGAAAGTTAATATTGTCAGAGGAAACATGGTTTAGTTTACTTTTCCTACGACAATATGCTTACACTGTTTTGGTGTTGCAGTAATCAAGAAAGTTTATGTAGTGCAAGCGCCCTTTCTATTGTAAAAGAGCACAGCTGTTATCAAAATGGTAACGTTTCCAAGCCACCGCTGGAAGAACAATCTTCTTTTTGTGCAACAAAGGAAAAAGTACTTGGGGATAGCCCTGCTCACATTTTTGACAATTCCATCAGCCCCAGCCGAGTGTATCCAGGGCAATTTACTTACCTTCCTCGGCACTTAACCAAGTTATCGCAAATAGGGAAAATCCCCAATCACAGGTACGCTCAAAATATGACAACTTGAAAAATTAAGCTTTTGCTGGACAGGTAGGTTGTAAACTGACGTCACTCCCCCAGTTTCTCTTCCTTGCTAATGAAGTTTTTGAGGGACGCGCGTCGAAAAAACAGAGAGAACAAGGAATCGAGAACTAGGACAATACTTTTTCTCCTTTTTTGGCTTTTTTAGTAAAGAATATTTTCTACGTGAATACGCTTTCTTTTTCCAATTCTACTTTTACTCCTGCGAAAAACAACGATGCAACGTAAGAAGCCTTGCTCGCTTGCTTTCCATGCATTCTCTGTCACTTTGTTTCGGCAGTTGGACGTACGGCAGTGAAGTGTTGGACTATTGCAAATGCTGATATTGAACGCTAGACATGGCGTATAATTTGAAGTACAGTGTTTCGGCTAGATATGTGTCGCTGCCGTGTGGAAACAGTATCAAGTCTTACAAGTGGACTGGTGATCACGCTTGTAACAATACTAGGAAATACAGGTGCTTGTAAAAGTGAAGTAATTAGGATAATCAGAAGTGTTTAAATGTATCTTTTCACTGTTTACAGCAGTGTCTGTCAGATTTATTGTCAGATAATTTTTCTTGCCTGCTATAAAAAATGGAAACGAAATAGCTACTAATTATAACTTTTTTTTTATTTATTTATTTTAAGGTATGGGCGGTTGAACGTGCTTCGGTGGCTGTTACTAGAGGCCGACATGCCATCCTTGGAATCGAGTAACAATGGCATACTGGCGCTGCATTACGCAGCAGCACGGGGATGCTTGGATTGTGTCAAACTGCTTGTGGAATCTACTCCGGAATTCCAGTAAGACAATTTACCTTTAATCGGATAGAGCTATGGTGTCCTACCTGGGCTGCTGCACTCAATAATAGACGTTTTGCTTATTCAGAAGGCAGTCTATTTTTAAAGATAATTACAAAATTTTTGAGAGAAAAAGCCTAAATGAATTTTTGCGACGGAAACTGTCAAGCCTTAAAAATGGGGAAATCATTGGATAAACAAGCGACAGGCAAAAAGGGATTGAAGACCATTGCGCTAAAATAACTCTTCTCATAAATGGAGCATTCGTATAATTGCATAATGGGCTTGTGTTTCAAGCACTTTAAATAATAATTCTTTTGGCATTGGGTTTGCAAAGATCCGTTCTCGTATTGTGTAAGTAGATTACGAAATATCGCCTGAGCGGTATGCAATTAATGGAGTAGTTTTTTCTGCGTATTGCACAATACAGAAGGCTAAGCAAAAGGAGTCCGTCTAGCCAGCACTTTATTCATTAATGGTTTAGTATAGGTATGATACAATGTCTGTGCTTGCGCAACGAATTGCATGTTGACATTCTTAAAACAGGGACTACGGTTGACATAAGAGAGATACAAAAACAGCGTAGCGAAATAAGAACATTTCGGTCAAGTTCTGCGGTTAATTCGTTGCAATATAGAGATCTGACAAAGGAACGCAAGTTTCATCAGTCATTGACGTGTTGCTTTGTCAACACAGAAATTGTATAATGAGTCCGTCGTATGAAACGCTCGGGGTAAATTGTGACCACCAAGAATGTGTTCCAGAAAAGCAAGTAATTTTCGAAAACAGCCATAGATACAATGTTGTGCCTCGCTCTTGTATTACTCAAAGTCATTCTAAAATCTCAGCACAAGCCTCGAAATGCGCAAAATATGGAACATTCCTGTGTCAGTATGTGTAAACAATAGTTTTCAGTTTTTGCTTGTATTCGTGACATAATTTCTGCTGCAGAATATGTAGTGCATGACGGTGCTTTTTAATAAGCATGCTCATGATATATTTAAAAAAGGCATTTAAAAACTACCCTAAAAGTTTCTGATTCAACAATTATTTGTCGTGTGTTAAAGTTTTTTCTCCCAAAAATATGGTGGAATGTGACCCTTCGAATTTACATTACTGGTCATCACCGTTTCAGATGCTAGATTGCACTTCCGCTCTTTCTGTCCGGAGAACTGGAAAGCACTATAAGATGTGAAGGGCGCAAAGAAGAAATTACAAAGACAATAAACTAGAAACAAAAAAAACTCCTGACCCATACGGCAATCGTGAATATTCTTGGCGATTCCTTGTATTCTTTTTTAGACAAGCGAACATAACGGCATCGAATGATTCATGACCTTCACTTGTGGCCTTCTACAAATCAGCGGAAACCACATGGGTTACAAGCGGCACCGAAATAAGTTACAATACATACTAGAACATTGGGAAACTTTGCCAATTTGGCTGCCTTCAGGCCTAAATATAACTTTAAACAATAACGTAACGCGTTATGGTTTTCCAGAGAAGAGGACTGTTTTCTTTTTCTCGAGTTTTCAAAAGCCTTAACACAGTCCTGCACTTTTAATAATTCCATTTAACAATAATTCTATGACCCAGAATATAGAGCAGATCTAAAGATAATGAGTTGTTGCGAGGGAAACAGTGAGAATAAAGCCAGGAATTGGCCAAAAGTTCCTTTAAAAAGCGCTTGAAATCCTTTAAGGGAACACGAGCGAGTTCTTTCACTGTATTGATCGTATCGACTATCGTAATTCAAACTATCAATATTATAAGTTTTTTGATTGAAGTTAATCTCCCAGCTAAGGCCTTAGATGATCGCGGTAAAGTACAGACAAAAATAGATTGAAACTTTTCTTGGCATGTTTTCCGATTTCACTGTCGGAGCCAGTGAGACAAAAAATGGTGAAAGGCGAAAGTAACGGACAACACTGGTCAACGTCCGTGTCGTGATTTATGACTGATTGCGAAATAATAACGAGTGTTACAGTCATCTGGACAAGCCTTTGATTGTGATTTGCCGCATTCAAGGTTGTAACGACATCTAGCCGATGCGTTACAAACGCCTTTGGTAGGCTTTCGTGCCCCCCGCACGAAAAAGTGTATGGCTTTAGGTCACGATTTGATCTCTCACGGGTCCGTGTTTTAATTATTGGAAAAATTTCCTGATCAGATAAAAGAAAATAGGTAAAAAAGATCATCAGAAAAAGAATTTAGAAAAAGATAATCAGAAAGAGATACCCCGCGACAAGTTTCGAAGACATCGCTAAGATTGTTTGGATTTTTCTATTTTTTGTTTATTTATTTTGTTAGAGAGACCTGCAAGTCTTTACTTCTGAAATAACAGATAAAGAAGGATCTAGAAGGCCTCTTTTTCTTGAAAAGCTTTGCCATTTTACGCACACTACCCTTTCACTCGTAATCTTCAGTCAGCTGCTTTGTAGGTTAAGATAAGCAGGTGTCACGCATTTTCTCAAAACAATTACGAGTGTGATTTCAAGAGAAAGAAATCACCCACATATGCGAGCCTGCTTTCTCTATTCATTAACTAAATTTCTCCGCTTTTAAACATGTTAGCATAAAACACAAGTTCGATTGCCAGTAGCCAAAATCGGGTCAAATAGGCCATCCATCTGTTTGCAAATTGCGCGATAGCGGCATCAGTTACAGAAACGTTGTAGTGTTAACTAAGGAGGTTATTGAAAGGGCTATGATGTGAAAGGAAACTTCTCTTGCTTGCAGCCCAGCCACCTGACATCCGACGTTCGCTTGACTTGAAGAAAAGCACTCTCCCCTGTTCTTTATTGTAAGAACACTTGTACTGTAGAGTTTTGTACTTGAAACGTGTGAATTGCCGGGAGTTGCGAGGACCGTTGTTGAGGTGCACTCTCTTTAGAGTTCATCAGCCTTGTATAGCAACCTAAGGTGCTTCCCTAGATACTTTCCATGAAACTTTCAGCTTCAGTGCCCGGCCGGTAAATAAGTCATATGCTCAGGGCTTGGTCGTTTTAGAGCCACTCAGAGTAAATAGAGACACGTTGCCGTTGCATTCACGATAGCAGGTATTGTTCATCTGAGACTAGTAATTACACTAGCTCAAGGTTTCAATGTGCCATATCTTTTTGACATGTTACAGCCCTATACTTTGGATTTTGTTCTTTTTTTTCTGTAAATGGACTTTTTGTTTCAAATATAAATCTTGTACCTCTTTTCACATGTTGGACACTTTTACGGATTTTAAATGCCTTTTTTTACCGCAACTTTCTCGCTTGGCGGGAAACTTTTGTCTCGTAAGGCTTATGAAATTGGCTTTTGAATTTTATAGTTGCTTTAATTTTCACATTTCACGTTCTGAAATATTCGCGAAGTATTTTAAATACGTGTCCGTATATTTACCACTTCTCGTAGAGCCACTTACGGTCTTATACTTACCAATTTCCTTGCAACAAAAGTAGCTGTAAGTGTCTGTTTGAAGAGATTATTGAGACCTTGCTAACTGGTGCGAATATTTTGCTGGAGGTTGTTTTGTTATTGCTTTGATGTGGGCATCGTTTGAAGAAGTTTGTCGAGTTCAGTTGTTCTGGTCTACCGGTGAAATAGAGCGCCCGCCTCCCCTTACTCCCACGTCTTCTTTTCGTATGGAGTGAATAGGTCGTTGTGAAGACTTCGTTGCATGGCTTTCGGTCATGCTCGAGTCTTTGCACTTGACCATCTTGCTTCTTTGGTTTAGTTCCTCCATGGTTTCTGCTCTGTGAAGGCAAAGTCTTAACTTTCAAGCTATTAATGTCAAAAAAATACAGCTATTAAGATTTGTGTAAGATAGATTAAACCACAGATCAACATACTGTAAGTGATTGAAGAAATGAGTACTGTAGTGAGTTTGTTAACGTTCTTCCGTTCTCGATAGTTTAAGTGAAAAATGTGACGTGGATAGGCGCATTCTTTAGCGGATATTTGCGTAATTCTTCCTACAAGGATCAATTTATTACGGGTAACAATTAAACTTTCTAGCTTTTTACTCGATAGCAATTAGTAGCTGTGAAGTTTTACGTACACGCGTTCAGGCATGTGTGTGTGCCATTGTATATATCCTTTTCCTTTTTTTGTGTATCTACATGAGAAACAAGGGAAATTTGCTTTAAGATTTGGCAGTGACTACTGTAGACCTTTTCCTACTATTATTAGGCAATAACAATTATACAATATCCGAAAATACCTCCAAATAAGGAAAAAGACCTAAAAACTCCATGATTCTTAAAAAAATTTATAATTTTCCCCTCAGTAATAAGTTTTGAAAAATCTATATGTATTATCAGTTGAGAACCTCACTGCAGAGAGGACGTTGGTTGGTAACTGCGAAAAGTTCCGGTGTAATATTTTCATTGAATCGCCTATAGCAGAAGGTATTCGAAGTAAGTTATACGGTCGAAGAGATTAGAATAGAAAGGGTATGGTGGTCGTAACTCGTTACACAGCAAACGTAGCCATACAGTCGAACTCACTTAATTGAATAGCGGTTGTCTGAATAGCCCACCCAATTGAATCGAAAGTTGGCGGTCCCGTTTTAAGTCTATCTAATTCAACGTGGACCAAATAATTTGTATTGAACAATGAGTTATTGAGCGTTCACTTTCTTTTTACTTAAAAAAATGAATAAATCGCAGTTCTGTACCTTTCAATGCTACATAACTTAGATTCAGTAGAATTTCGATTTTGTCAATCCCGTTGTGCAATCTACCAGTCAAGTCAACCACCTCGAGAATTCATTTTCGTATACTATTGGACTTAAAGTTACTTTTAAAGCCATAACTCGTGGAAAATACGAGGCATTCCTTAATAATCGCGATAAAGTAGAGACAACATTCAAAATTAATTTATTTTCTTTTGTTATTCCAATTTGAAATTTTCTGACATTTATCTAATTTATTTTATAAGTGAAACTGATTTTGTCAACTATCCGACTTGACAACTGCCCTGTCTCGATCGGTTGATAAAATTAAAGTTCTGTTATGTATTAATACAGAGCTTAGGCAGTAACCTTTGATACCAGAAAGCCGCAAGATTCGACAAAATGCTTGAAAGGTTTAATGCCGAAAGAAAACCATAACGCTTTACTGTCACCGTTCACCGTTGACGACGTGGCAAGTAAGCCAATTTGCCAAGTTTAGGTTTAGTTGCGAAGTTAAAAAAGTGAAGTAAGAATGATCCGAAAAGTAAAAATACTATGGTCGCAACTTTGTGTTTTTAATACTCCTCATATTAAATGTTGTCCGTGCTGTCCTAAGCATATTCAAATAAGAGGGTTGTATTGTAGTTGCAGGAAGCAGCTAGAGACTGTATTGAGTGCATTTCCGTTGAAATTTCAATGAAAAATCCAAAATTGTAGTAGAAAACTAAAAATAAAAAAAATCTGTCGAAGCCAGAGCTTGGCAACCTTGGAAAAGACGAACATAATGTTCAATGAACGTGGTGTAAGATGTCAGTGAAGCATAGCTTATTCGATACTTATTGGCTAATTTTTAATGATTTGATTATCTGATCTCATATAATTGTTGTTAGAAAATACATAAATCATAAATAGGGGTTAATTTCTCTCACCAGACGTGAAAAGGGACCCTTATGCATATAGAAAGACAGGAAACCCATTGACTGCTTACTGATTCCATGCTGCAAGGACGTCGAACTGATTTGTGAAAACTCGCTCAATGTTTCTCTCTAATTTTGCTTGGGAAAACAGAGAAGTTTAATATGTAAGAAACATAGTACAGCAGAGCAAGGATATGTCCACCACGATTATCGGCACTTCCGTCTACATCAAACACTTCTGCAACTTTTTTACGATTTAATTTTGCACCATTACCTCTAGAATGTTTAAACTCGCCAACGAACGTGTGTTATTTTATCCACTAATTCGACTTGTCTACTTAATAAATTCTTTGAATGATATGTATAGTATAGGGATAGCTAGTAGGAGAGAGTATTGTAGTACAAGATAGAACAATTTACTAGTGCTGCACTGCACTTGTAACTTGAATTTAACGTTGTGCAAGATTGATCATCAACATAAAAAGGACACGAGAGGCCGAGAAAAAAAGTTCCTGAAAGTCAAATGCACTTTTCAGTCTAGTAGCTTTCCAAAATTCTTGCAACAGCGTGGGCAAGTGTTTTTACCCCAGTGACGTCACGCTTGACAAATTTTTTCTGCTCGAGCCACTAGCTAAAGATCAAATGTTCGGGTAATGGACGGGGAAGAAAGTTGTGCTTGACGAGCGGCCGCTTACAGACTATCCCGGGTAACTGTAGTGTGAATTTGAAGGGCTAGTGAATTGCTTGGAATGCTTAGTCAAGTAAACCTGGGCGTAGGACATGCCAACGTTCTCAAAGGACGTTACACTACCACCTGTCAACCACCTGACCACCACCAGCACAATCTCTCCAAGAGCATTGCCTCCTCTTACACCGGGTTTCGTTCCTTCTATTCAACTTGGCGTTTACGTAAGTCCGGAACGCTGGACACGAATAGATGTGCAAAAGTAACGAGTAATAATGGCATCTCCTGCCTTCTGTGGAATGGGCGCAAGTTTCCTTATGCGGAGCTAAAGGTTTTAATATGGTTGCGAACATAGCCATACACTTACTCATGCACTTGTTTCTCGTTGTTGTCCTATGACTAATCAGTACAAACCTGTGGAGGGAAAAGTTTAACCGTCACAGTAGGCTAGAAATTTCGTTTCTAACCGATTTCTGCATTGGATACTTTGCCCTGTCTCTGCACATTTTTTAAGTCTTCAGAACTGAAACTTCAAAAAGTTTAAAATTTCATTGTGCAACACCATTTTCGTTTCACTGATTGAAGATGCTGCAACGATATCTGCAAATGTGCTGTACAAATATTTGTTGCTCATTAGGGCATCATAACTGGTTTAGTTGAACGTGACTATCATATCACCCACCAAGCGTTACCCATGCCTGAGCTCTTACTCCTCGTTTATAGCAGGTGTTACTTTTTACGCTCCCTGCAGAGCAAAACTCGTTGGCACTAAGAGAGGCAGCCTATGCAGCTGACCACAGTTGCGGTAAATACGCGCTCCCGGTAACACTTTTCGAAGCTCTAGGATTGCCCTAGTACAGCTACGTAGCTTTTTTCTATACAGCAGTGCCTATTTGTTCGGATTTTCCCGGTGACCTAGTGAGCTCCCATAACTGTTCCTTTGTTTTTCAACCCAAGTAATTGCAGATTAGCAAAAATTACTAAATGCAAACGCATTTGTGCGAATGCCTGTATGGAACTATACGATACATATTTTGTGAGTTTTAAATCAAGTGTGTGAAGTTGTAAAGTCTACGAGAGGTAGAGGAAGGTGGATCTGTGTAGCCGTTACGCCGGAGCTAAAAGATTGTCTGCAGTATATTAACAACCGATTAGGAGCCTATTAAACGCGTAGTGAAATTCCTTAGTTCGTGTGTTAATTTGATCAAGTGATGATTTTAAGATTTAGTGCAGAACCGTTCGTGATCTGTGAAAGTTTATTTCAACTGTAATTTGCTTCCCTAAAACCATTAGTTGCTCACAACGCGTTGAAGAGACACAATTGAAACAATAGCCTACACATTGCAGTGGCGCAAGTATGACCAACGGTGCATGACCGCAGACCTCTTTTTGGCGTTTGTTGATTCTTACCGACAAAACGCACTCCTGTTACCATTACCGTCGACCCTGCGAGCCATTACACGAAAAATTGTCGGTACAGGAAGACGGAGGAATGCATGAGTACAACATCTGGCCAGGACACTAGTGAAATACATTATAAGGTCTTAGTGAATTAGGTGAAACTCTAAACGTAGCCAAGAGCTACAAGCGCATAAAAAATAGCAGCCAGTTCTTTCATAACCAGTGTAACTTTCCAGCCCGAAATGGTGATCGTGAACAAAGCTAGTCGCAAATTTTCGCAGTCTTGCCCCTCACTTGTACCGATTAAGAAACACTCCGCATGGTACAAGCTTTGCTGTCGTCTATGGCAAAAAAATTCGCTGACAACAAGTTGCGAGTCCTTATTAAGTTCTACTGCGTCCCCAGGCTGCTCCATCAGGTGCTCGTGCTTTGAAAAACTCTTTGTCTCGCTGTTTCATACGAAAATGCAATGTTCAGGTTTCATTTTTGTGAAATAACTGTGCGAAGTTTTGTAGTGAATCCAGTCCTTGCTTTTCGCTGATGATTCATACAGCAAGCTAAACTGGTGTAAATAATACTCAAGGCTTTTAGTATGTAACATTGTGTCGCAGTACCTTTTTTCTTGATATATTTTTGTTAATTAGCGATATTTTTTTAACCCCTTTCAGTGCGAATCTTCAGATGGAAAACGACGTGACGCCTGTGTATTTGGCTGCCCAAGAAGGTCACTTGGATGTACTGAAATATCTTGTGGAGGAAGCTAACGGATCTCTATGTATTCGAGCCAAGGATGGGATGGCACCAATTCATGCTGCAGCACAAATGGGATGCATTTCCTGCGTGCAGTGGATGGTAAGTTGACCAACTACCGGTTGGTCATTTGTTGCGATATTCAATTCGGCTATTAAATTTTCTGTGAATTTCAACAAAATGATAACTGTGACTTGATTTTATTTAGAGGTCTTAGTACCCACAAATCTCTAATAAACAGCTAAGATTTGTTGTCCCGCAGAATTTTATTGCTACTATTATTTTAATTGTTCATATGTTTTACTGTTATTATTCATTGCCTCCTATCGGATATTAATTTACTTCCCATTTACTTTTGCCGTGAGCGTGTTGTATAGGAAGGCGGCCAGTTAGCTTTGTACGTTATGTATACAGTAGAATCTCGCCATAACAAACTTTCTGGTAAGAGAAAAACTGTCCGCTATATCCAAATTACCATAAGCCTTTGGACCCTACATCCAGTCTATTATAGCCGACAATTCGTTATAACGAGATTACACTGTAGATATTCTTAATGTAACTTAAGTGTTATCTAGAACATGCATCTGATTTTTTTCTGATTCTTGACAGGTTAATTCTCAGAAAGTGGATGTCAACATGCGTGATTCTGACGGGGCAACGGCACTCCATTTCGCTTGTGAGTACTTCGAATATTATGGCACGACAAATGCTTTCCCAAGTTGTGTAGAGATATTCTGCTATTGATAAAAGAGTAAAAAACGAATGATTTGTCTGGCAGCTGAGCGGATCAATGAGTAAAATTGCATTGAACGCAGATATAATGTCTGAACCACAACATGAGCCCGCTTATCACGTCGTTCTCATTTTTCCTCGAAGAAACAAATAACAGATGTCTGAGCTAAACTATATAAATTTGTCGTGCCACGATTCCAAATCCAATGTATTTGTCTTTTTTTTTTTTTTTTTTTTTTTTTTTTTTTTTTTTTTTTT
>JAGQDJ010000033.1:630103-719516 GCA_022885665.1 Triops longicaudatus
TTTTTTTTTTTTTATTGACTGACCGCGTAGGCTTTCGCCTATTGCGGTAAAACTGTTATATACAGTCAAGGGAAACACAAAAATAACTTAAATAACAAACATATGAACCAAAAGAGACGTGTACTTACTACACTTGGGGAAAGGGAAAAGGGAGGGGGGGGAGGTAGGAAGGGGTAGTTATTTACAAGACGTTGGCTGCTTCCATAAATTGAACACTTTGGGAACACTTTGGGATTTGACAACATTTCTTGGGGATTAAAGTGGACCTTATGGGAGCTTAACTCTCTTAGTAACAATGCTCTTTCCCTATTTAACTTGCGACAGTGAAATAGGAGATGATGTATTTGTCTTTGTAAGCCATTGTGCACTGACATATGAAATTCTTGTGTTTAGCTAGTCGCGGACATCTCGACATCGTGCGATTTTTACTTGCGAAAGGAGCCAAAGTAACCCTTGACAAATTCGGAAAATCTCCCATAAACGATGCTGCCGAGAATGAACAATTGGAGGTAGTAAAACATGTATACTTTTTGTTTGAAGTGGGGGCATAGTCAGTCAGCTAAGTACAGTATTTATGCTTCGATTTCTTGTTGATTGGCGTTCCCTTTCTTGACATGGATTTCGTGCCTGCATTCGGATACGTGCTAGTTTGTCACGACTTCTTTCAAACTTTTGCAACAAGATAAAACGGGGTGGGGTTTTCGTAAAAGTGTGATACAAGGACGACAGGAAAATGCGCGTAGTTGTCAACAAGCGCTAGTCTGTACGGGATTACCCAGAAGCTTAGCTACTTAATGGCCTGTAGTATATGTACTCATGGGTAACACTTTCCAGTGTTTGACGTTGTTGGTGCAGCATGGAACCGATCCGGATTACGGAGAAGATGCAGACTATTTGAACAATCAAGGATCAAGTCCGTGTATATGTAAACAGAGTTCTAGCCACGATGGGGTAAGCGTACCTTTACGGTGCTCTTTTATAGGAAACTATTAATTAACTGTGCGTGATTTGTAGGAAACTTGTGGTCCGTCGTGTGATTGCCATTCCCCTTGCTGCCATTCTCCGGTCTCGGATCGTACCTTATCAGGACATGATAACGACACCCTCAATAACAGGCGGAATTCGTGCAAGCCCTTCTACCTGCATCCGCCACCCGTCACAATACCGCCGGCACATCAAGGCCTTTTTCCTGGCAAATCTGAGAACGAATTGCATAACAGGAGTTCCTCATCACCGCACACTACATTGAACCGAATGTCCAAATCCACAGATAGCTTTCATCAGCCGTTCTATTTGCACGATCCACGTGACGTGGCTTACAATCGAATTCGAAGTTTGTTTGATCAAGGATCTGTAGGATCTTCCCAACCTTCTTCGGCGTCCGGCAACTCTGAACTCTCTAGCGAAGAAGATGACCAATACCTGCACGGAAACAGGGAACTCCTGTCGTCGTTCAAAGGTCTGCTCACCCGTCTTTTTTTTGGCATTTCTATTTGTACACTTTTATTTATTTATTTTGCTTTTTAATTATTTTTATTTATATTTTTGTTTTTTAAAGGAGGAAGTTCCGTTCCATCTGATGATACCATGAGCATATCAGACAACGAAACTACCCCGTTAGAGAACCACTATGAGGATCTGTACCATCACGAGGCTCAACCAGAAATTAGTTCAGCCTTGGTTGAAGTTACGAGTATTGAGCACCTCGAGACAGGATCTGTACCACCCCCGCCAGGTAAGTCTTGAATAAGATTGAAGGTGGAACATTATGGTTTTCGTTTTCTTTATCGACAGTAATGATAATGTCGTAAGTTTTGATAGTGTCATAAAGTTTTGATAGCTGGGGTTTGCCATTAACAAATGTCGTTTGTTTGCAGAGTTTGCTGAGACAACAAGTGCAGTTGCTCTTCCCCCAGTCTCCGTCACGGATACAGGGGACAAGACATCCCCTGCGAGTGCCGCGCAGTTTGCGCTTGGGGACCATCAAAATGTCAAGTACGTAGCCTATGATCAAGGTTAGCAGTCCTTTCGATTAACGAACATTGTTCGTGCTGTGATAGCATGAGTCAACCTTAATTGACCGTCAAAACAACTTGTATTTTTGTTAGAGCTTACGTATTAAGTCTCTTTTCGTATAAAAAAAAACTACTTTTTCCAGTTTTTCAAGTTAAAGGACTTTCTACTTTTCAACAGTTCGAACACAAATATCGTCTTGACACGATTTTTTGGGAAGATTTGCAAAATGAATACACTGAAAGTAACCTTATTGTCTTCCATCGTAGGACCTTACGTCGCACGTCATCGATTCCACCGCCACCCCCACCCCTTCCGGTTCATGATTGGGAACGGAGTTCGAGTTACAAGGATGCGAGCTCGTCGTCCTCGTCCGCTTATGTAGAGGACAAGGAGGTGGATTACGGAATATACTGTCAGGTGAATGACGAAGGCCCGTGCAAAATCGCCCAACAGGACAGCACTAAAACGAATATGACGCATAGTAAACTATATCGTCCTTTATCTTTGCCTCCTGATATGGGCCATGAGTCGACGGAGCAGTCGAAAAACTACCAGTCATTGGACGACAATAATAATGGGAACTGCAATAACGGGCTAAAACAACACCCTTCGTTCAACAAACATAAGGCCTTGCCATTCATACCACCCAAGTTTCCGGCTCCTTCAAGCGGGGACGTTCTGATCAGGCCCTCGGAATACCTTAAATCCATAAGCAAACCAACTCCAGCCAAGTTGACAAGTCGAAGCAGTGAAAATTTGACCAGCCGGGTTTCGCGGGAAGGGTTGACCGATAGCGGAGTCAGTAGTGTAGACAGTAACGGCAACCGCGACAATATCTCGACGCAAGTAAGAGATAAAAATCCTAACCTCAATGTCGATCTTTCTTATTAACATTCTTAGTAATAAATATGCAGTATTAATTTTGTAACAACTAATCGGAATGTCAGAAGCTTGGTAGTTACGTTGGTAATGTAGCGTGTAAAAATAGTAATGGTAAAATTTTTCAGACAACTATGCCACCCCCGCCCCCTCCGTTACCAGTAATACCGGAAGTCGAAGATCGACCAGCTGCGGTTTACGACACATGTGATTCACAAGTTGCCAATACCAATTCTCCTCCATTTCCTTCGGAATCGCCTAATGTACCAGGGCTCGCTAACTCTGGTCCAGCAGTACTGGCTGTTAGCATTCGGGATATTCAGAGTGTGCAGCTAAGAAAAACTGAGAATCGATTAACCAAGAGCATATCAGCGCCCATTTCAATGACAGGTAATTAACCCTTCAGTTAACACAAGAGTGGTCAGGTTGTGATTTGGGGGACTTCTTTTGCGTGTTACATTTGCAAATTTGTGCTGGTGTTTCTGACATAATATGGACGGAACATACAAGTTCACGAGTCAGAAAGATCGGTTTAATCATGTTGACCAGCCTTACTAATGATTTTTTTCTTATTGCATACCAGCGTAGGCCTATTGCTTTTTCCTACGTTGAAGTCAGTAGAGACATTAACTAATTGATTCTGTTCCTCAAGTGCCCGGTATAGCCCCAGCCGACGGAGCGAATCCCCAGCATAATCTGATAGCTGAATTGAAAGCTTCCAAGGACATTATAGGAATAAAGAAACTCAAGATAGAAAAAGCCAAAGAAATGCAGCAACAACAGCAGCTAGAGACCGAGAAATTCCAGAAACAGTTTACGCCTGAGAATTTTGTCGAGAAGGTAGTAGTGGTTTCCAACTTCCACTTGTTCCGTAAAAATAGTTTTTGTGTCTTACCATTTCCCACCTTCTTTTTGCAAAACTACGTAGATCCCCGACACAGACGCATCCGGTCAAGCAATTCCACCATGGAAACGTCAAATGCTTGCTCGTAAAGCCGCGGAAAAAGCGAAAAAAGAAGCCGAAGAAGCGCTACGAAAGGAGTTGGAAGAAAAGCGCTTGCGATCCATTCCCGCCTGGAAGCGACAGCTCTTGATGAAAAAAGAAGATAACGTGAAATCAGTGTAAGTTTTTTGTCTAAATAGCTCATTTGCCCTATGTTCACTCCAAGGCTTGTGTACTACTTGATGTTTTGTGCAATAGGGAGCCTCCTTGCGTAGCGCATGTGCCGTCTACTATAGACCACAAGCAGCTCATCAGAGAACCAGAGGTTGAAATTGAGGAGAAAAGGACCATTCTCATCGAAGAAATTGAAGTACCAAAGAAAGCTGGAAATAGCCAACTAGAAAACCCCGCTTGTGTTTCCCCTTGGAATGTACGACTGCGAAAGACTAGCAGCACACTGAATTTGGCAGAGTAAATTCTGGCCTTGCCTCTTTTTTTCCAACATGAAATTCTTCCTCCCACATGTACAGCCCGTCTCGTGTGAACTCGACTAAAGAAGAAGTGGCTTCGGCAAGCTTCCAAATTCTAACCCACTGTTATATTACTGCTAATCTTCCTGTGCAGTGTCATTGCCATTTTTCTTTTTCTTTTTTTTTAAATCTCATTAAATCGTTCATAATATGTTCTTATTGTAAATAAAATTATCTTGAATTATTCATAATTTGGACCATCATTTCCTTCCCAATTTAGTCTGCACAGTATGTTATCTTCCTGTATCTCTTTACCATAAAGTACGTTACAGTAGACCAAGATTACAAGAAGAAACACTGCACACAGGATCTCTAATTAAAAGCCATTACGGTTATGTGTCTGAAACTTTCCAGCTTCACTCATGAAAACTTAGCATAAGTGCATTAAATGCGTAAAATAGAAATGGAGTCTCGGTCCGTGAATTTCATAAGGATTAAATTAAATTCCGTAAGCACAAGCATTAGTATATCCTCTTAAGTTAGCTACACGTTCAGTTCAGTTTTGCCATACTACGTTCCAAGGTGTCCCTTTTCTCCTGAACATGACACGTATGAGCATCGCTCCCGATGGCATTGGATACCCGGCATACCAAATGTCACACAATGTTCGCATTTTGTAGAGCATCGATAATTCTTAACTTTTCAATTTAAGATATTCTTGAGTTGGCAGTAAAGGTTACGGTATGATTATTCTTTGACGTTTTCCGCTTGTGTTATAAATCTATTAGTCTCTTCTCAAGCTTTCATAAGTTACCAATGAAAAGTCACTTCCTGGCGTTGCGCCAGAAGTAGTTGCGTTAAGTCCGTACCCTTTTTTCCCCTCTCCCGCTCTTGTCAAGTTGGTCTCGTCCACAACCCACCAAGCCCGAAGCTTGGCGCCAGTACCAGGGGCATCACACACACACACTTACACACATAGTAGCATAGCAACCGTGGCTGAAGATCGACGCTTGTTAACAAACTCAAGAATCCTTGTGAATTTATTTTATGTATACTTATCCTGGTTATTTGTCGAAGTGCTCGGCTCTGTTTTCTCAAATATCTATAAGATAACGCTCCGTATTGTTACAGCTTGAGATGGATTATAGAATGGTGTAAGGTGAGCTTTAAACAGGTAGGTGGTTTCGAGAAACAGTTGTTATTTGCCCTAACTCCCCGCTTTAACCTGAAATGTCCTAGAATTTAGCAGTTTTCTGTGAAAATCTGCCGTACTAAAAGTAATTCCTTCATAGATATAGTGTGCTTCGCAATTGAAAAATTCTACCACTGCACGCATTACTGCTTGCTACATTGGGCCTGCCACGACCCAGTTTCTTCGTTTACGAAAGTTAATGTGGACACCAAGGGAGTGAAACAATCTAATTAGGAACATCGAGCTTCTATTCTGACCCTTGGCTGAGCAATGCATAATAAACTCGTGAACAAAATTCGATACCAAATCGGTTTCACTCGGCAGCAATAATAGTCCTTTGGTTACATTTTTAGGAAATTTTGCTGACTTTCCGATGTTAGGGTTTATTCAACATTTTTTCGGGAAGTGTCGCATGTGTAATGTCGTAACTAAAAAAGTAGTTTGCTAGTACTCCACCCGCCGAGTCTGGGGACAGTTTTGTCCCGTTTTGTTTTTTTGTGTGTTTCGTGAACTCCTTGCAGCTGAAAAAAAAAAGACAAGAGTTGCACTTTTTTTCTGAGCTATTACAAATTATGATAGTCAAATAATGTGGCGTGTCGGTGCCCTGTGCTGCACCACGTGTCCGTGAAACGCTGGATCAATAAGAGTATATCTGAAGCTCGACCCCCGAAGCAAACTACTGTTTTCTCAAAGCCCAGCTTTGCAGAAAACCGGGACTCGTGCATGGTAAATTCTCTTAGTATGTAACTTTCGATACATTTAACGAGCTACACGATTCCTTACTTTGTAAAAATAAATCAGCGTCCTAGTCGGTTAGCCTACAGAGGTTGTTGCATGCTTGCGTACTAATATAGCGTTCGTTTAATGGCCCGTACTGGCCTTGTTTGCATTCCGTGTTTCGGACAATCAAAGGTAGGACTTCCGTAGTGCAGCTGCTGCTGACCGGTGCTCTAAGGCCTTTCTTTAATGACCATTGGGCCCAAATAGAATAGTGGGTGGAAAATGTGGTAGAATTAAGACTTTTCTGCATATGAGGGACGCCGGGCAAGGTACTGCAATGCGCAACTTTCCACTCGGACTTCTCCCCTCGCTTTTCACCGGTGCTGGCTTGGCTGACGGATAATCTTTAAGCTCTTCAGACAGTAATGCTTGGAACGTAGCAAACCTTGTTTCTAAAATGCATGCCTCGGAGTTTATCCATGTGTAGTGAGGGGGAAAGTCGCGCCAATTATTTAGTGTGGAGTTGCCTAAAAATTCCTCGTTTGGTCCACTGCCACTTGTTTGACTATTCTAGCTAAGAATTCTTTGAAGGTCTGCCTCTTCGAGCTTGGAGATTAGTTGAATTCATCATTTCTTCCCGGAGGAAACCAGACAAGAGCACGTGAGCTAAGTTAATCGAACCTTTGTGGTTAATAGTTTTCCTAATCAAGAACGATTCAAAGCGTAAGTTGTCTGTTTGACAAGTAATGTAATCCCCGATTTTCTGTTTATTATCCCCTCAGATTTCGTTGATAAGCTTACGAGCATAAGCATTTAACCTTTTCCTTTTTAGAACCTCTCTGCCAATGCGCTTTTTGTTGCTTCAAACCTCGTTGTATTGCTTCCAAACATATATTTCTAAAGGAGTGAGTAAAACGTGATTAACATCTCGTAGGGGTGTCATGCTTTCGGAAAGTCAATTGCTTTCCATTGACATCTGCTCCTTTGGTTTTAACAATTATGTCCCCAACCAGTGTCAAAAAAAGGAGCTTTACTAACTCCCGAAAAGAGCCAAAGCCAACACACCTAGCTCGCTTATATAGACGTGGGCAAACGCGGATTGCTTGTCCAGGCGGTGGCTGAAAGTGGTTTATGCCTTCGAAAGAAACTAGGGCCGTTTATTTCAAGCAAAATGACGAAAATTTTCTATTGTCTTTGAAGAGAAGTGCGAAACAACTTTACGAAGTTAATCTGGCCACTCGGTTTGGTTAACGAGATTCAAGTAACCCAGGCAGTTTATATTGGGTAGAACTGAGCGTTTTGGTTTCATTCCTCCAGACAAAGCATTTAATTTGTCGTGAGTACTTAAAGTGCCTCAATTTTGTTTATCTTTCAGGGTGGTCTCTTTCAGGGGACTGGTGCTTACAGGAAAACTTTCATTACGGGGTTGACTCATTCTGGCTCATCAATTCTGGTACGCGTCACCACCCGCGGCACACGGGGTGGGTGCCGCGAAAGGGGCAGCGGAGCAAGCCCATGTGCAAGCTCAGGCTGTTGCCCAGGCCAATGCCAATATCCAAGCCTATAATAACGAACGCGGAATCGCAGGAATGGATGAACGCGGGTCACAATGGTAAGAACGCCGCAAACTGAAGCTAGTGACACACAAGAATGTTTAATGAGCAAGGTTAAACACGTGCAGAAATCGTTTCGAACGCCGACGTTTGTTTCGCACCTATCACGTCAAGTATTTTTATTTATTAAACATTTCTGTCCTTTTTTTCCTAAATTTTTTCAGAGCCAAAGCCGATTAGACACTTTTTTTCGTCGAAGTTAAATTAAGCTGGTTCTACATAAGAGTAGCTCAGATTTTTTCACTCTGTTTTAATGTTATGACTATTCCTTATTTTCGTAGGCCATTAATGCTAGTAATGACTTCCCAATATAAACAAGACTATCAAGAAAAATCTACAGGAAAGTTTCATGCTGGTTTTGTTACTAAACTGACTTGGTTTGTGCGGTTTGCTTAAAGCCTAGTATCTGGAGCTATGCCCACAGGTCTATTTCAAACTGACGTACGCGTTGTATTCTTAGTCAAGGCTTCCTCAAGCACAACTCATTTTTGGTCGCGTTTGTAAGAGAAAAATGTTTTCTGTTACGTGGTCTGTTGCCTCTCGTGTCTAATCTAACAAGTTCCGTAGGCCACTTTTAACGTAATCGCTACTTTTTATGGCCTTTTTCATGGCTTCCTATCATGTATAGTACAGTTACGTTCCCCTTGTACCGCCAATGGGAATGTCTCTGGAGTAATAAAATAAATAGAGTCAATGTGGTTCCGTTCACTCCCGTATATATAGCTGTATATATTCCAAGGACTAACGCAGACAGTACTTGGCAAAAGAAAAATCTGAAACCTTAAAAAAAAATATAACCATTAATGCAGCTGTGTTTCGAGATCACAAATGTTGGCTTCTGTTTTAGCCAAATAACAATACAAAGCTTTCTTTCAAGAAAATTTCGGCCGTAGGTTTAGCTTTGAGTACCAACGCTTCACTATTTTATTGTAAAAAATTATTTGTCTTTCCTAGCGATCCCAAACGAAGATAAATAACGTAATTAACGGTAGTATTTTCTACAAGGAAAGCAGGACACGTTAAATAGGATAACAGAAATGGAATACAGGTTGATGGAAAATAATTATATATTAATAGTTATATTAAAGTAATAATAATTACAGCAATAGATTCAATAAATAAACGCGTTGCTAAAATGCACACAGATAACTTGAATTGCATTTGCGTACCACATTTGCATTTGCGTAAATTTTATTTGCTGACTATTCAGTCGGAAATCAAGCTCCGTTTAATCTTGCCTTGGTGAGCTTTAACTGTATTTAAAACAAAATATATCCAGTGTCAAGTAAAGCTTCCGTATATTCGATCAACTATCGGTGAAAAATGTAGCTTTCAGACACTGGGACTTAATACTTCAGGGAATTAGATACCGAACCCCTTCGCGAGACTTTATTTCGTTTAGAAAAATTAGGTTGACAAATCTGAAAACTGGGAAGGCACCGCTTGGATACAAAGTATACTGCGCAGTGCAATAGTAGAGAATGAAAAATTGACAATTTTTTCCCCGGTGATAAACAGCGTAGGCATATTGCTGGTATTACTATTTATTTTGTCGTTATTATTAAATTTGATTAGTTAGTTTATTCGCATTTGCTGTTTTTAATTATGTTAAAATTAGCTCATTCTCTATCTCCCAAACGTTGATTTACGGCTAAAGGCTTTATGGATAATAAATGAATTGCGTATTTATACCTTACGTTATATTTACTATCTTCAACGTTACTTGATAATATGAAGAGACAGAAAAATAAGAACCACGGTTGATATTCGAGGCATTCCAGGTTAAATTTAACCGTGTAATATGATGTAAATTACTGCAGAAGACACTAAATAGAGTTAATAAAGGAACAAGCCCATGAAAAAACTTTAAATCTTAACCTCAATGGAAACCAGTGTTCGCTCTTAAGCTAGCAAGTAAATTGACTACCTCCGTGCCCAGGGGATTCGGAGTGTTAACCGCCACCCCAGAAAATTTTTAATTTGTAATGGGAAGATAGTAAAAACCTCAAGTGTAAAAAAATGCACGTGAAATCTCCGCCCCCGAACCAAAATTCTGGATGAAATTTAGACATTGACATGAGTTCAAATTAGTGTTAAAGTGAAGTTTCTTTCTCTATTTCAAGCGTTTCTTGCGATTTCAAATAGCGATACCAAAATGTGCGCAAATTAAGTATACGCATGAGTACTGAAGATAATCGATGAAGAGTTATTCCTGATTTCGTGATGAATTTTTATGCAAGCAAGGAATCTAGCATCAGTGAAGTTAAACGAAACGAAAGAGAAGAAATTCAGATATTGTAAAAATGATAACAAAATTCAACATTTTTACATTTCTCGCTTATGCCGTCTCTAAGAAAAGCAACTAACGATAGAACCCATCCTTTACTGCTGTAAAAAGCTTAACACGATTGGTTTCAGCGTGAAGCAATACACCCACACTATTCTGTTTATTTTCATCGACATTCTATTTATTTAGTCAGGCAACTTTGAGATTCAGTTTAGAGAAAGTATAGGAAAAATCCTTTAAAGCCAAGTATTGGATATCCTCAAAGATAATTTAGCTAAGAAATTATGGTCTTCTATATGGCCAATGAGTGTCCTTCCGCGTCGATGCCAAAGCAATCTCAGTGTCGTGCAAAAGTCACAGAAAAAAACTTCGAATCTGGCCTAGTGCGATAGGTGGTCTTTTCTGTCTAAAAGCTTTTTCAAGTGTCGCCAGTTTGAACGGATGTAGGTAGTTCCTTGTTGGGATCTCACTGGGATTTGTTTCTGAACTCTGGATTGAAAACCGTCCATTCTCCACAAAGCTAACCATTCTCCGAAGTATCTTCGCGTTCATGAGCATGTCCAAAAGAGCAAGCGTTGTCTGACTGAGGTAGATTTAGCGCGTTTCGAGATATTTTTTTTTTAAATAATATGCTTCGGTGCACAGCTTTACCAGATATTAAAAAAATTATAATTCGCTGTGTTTCATGCTCGTTAAATGGTAGCTTGTCAATGAATTTCTCTAGATTTTTCTAGATTATTTCTGTACGGTTGTTTTCGATCATGTCATGAATTAAATACGGAGGAATTTTTATTTCTGTTTACTTTTGACAAGCTAGAAATGTTCTAATATAGTTTTAGTTGGCAATGCCATTTTAAAACCTTGACGTTGTTCAATATTTTTTTTAATTCAAACCTGAACGGTGGGAAATTTTGGCAAAAAAATCAACCCCTAAA
This sequence comes from Triops longicaudatus, assembly GCA_022885665.1. Taxonomy (NCBI): domain Eukaryota; kingdom Metazoa; phylum Arthropoda; class Branchiopoda; order Notostraca; family Triopsidae; genus Triops; species Triops longicaudatus. The sequence goes on from JAGQDJ010000033.1 coordinate 641,159, forward strand.
ATAGTATACGTAAATTCCTCGTGAAACTTATTCATAGAGGGAAAGCCTGCAGCAGCCGTACAAAGAACGATATTTTCAGTCCATTTTACACAATTTTAATGAACAGAAGAAAAAAAGTTGCGTCAGCGAAGCCATTGATGTTGACTGAACGTCCGTTATGAAGAAGTGGAAAAGGTTAGGTAACATAAATGTTCAGAAATAACGTTTCATATAAGGAGCTTTCGATATAATGAAGGGTTTTCTAATCTTCAGAAGATTCGATTAAGCGATTTTTAAACACTACTCGAAGGGATTCTAGCTTATTTTCTACTTTTTTCTTTTAATGGAAGAACGATGTATAGGCTTTTGCGTATTGCAATGTAAAAATAATTTATACTATCAGGATATTAGGATCATCATTACCACCTTAACAGGTTGAAAGTTCATACCCATACTGAAAAGCTGACATATGCACTTTCCTCCTTGAACGCGGCCAATAAACACTGAATAGAAAAATTGAAATTCTGTCTTAGAAGCAATGGCTAATTCAATCAACATTCACTGTCGTTGGCAAGCCTTGGTTTGAATTTTTCCTCGGATCTACCCATGTATGCTATAAGGCTTAGACAGCCCAAGAATACGTGGCCTAATTTTTTACAGCTGTCCTTACAAGGGCTCACGCCGACTCCGTTCTCCACTTTATTTCTCCTGCTGCATTGTGTCCATGGTAGCGAAGTCGATTGATAGAAGCACGCGAGCGCGAGTCTAAGTGGGACGTCTTTTCGCGAACTAGTCTGCTTTAGAACTCAAGCTAGGACGGTGGACTCGGTTACAGTCTAGCAAAAAATTGCGACGCTTTATTGTTGTGTGTGACATGAGTTAAACAAAATGACTCGTGCTTACCCCCCGAACTTTTGCAAATAAGAGGAAAGGATAAGCTTGTATGGTGACGTAACTGGCTATTCCTCGCTAGACAATCCTTCTGGAATTATTTTCCTTGTATATTTAACTTCTACACGGTTTGGCGCGAGACCTCGGACTTTTGACATATTTCAACTCAGATATTTGTCTTGACCCTTGTGTACTTCATTACAAGACCAAGCTGCTTAGCTGTTCCCTATCCTAAAGGAAGACGTTACTAACTTGTCTAGTTTGTATTTTCGTAACCCTGTTTTGGGTCGTTTGCGGTGGTGATCGACATGTGCGCTTGCTTGAAAGGTTACGATACTTTGGATAACGTCGTCTCGCCGTTCCGGTACGAGACCCAAACCTCAAAGCCAGAGAGAGAAAGAGAAAAAAATACACGTGTGCTGCTTCTCCTTCTTTTGGAATTATTATTGTGTTACTGAGTTTTTGTTTCACCGGTGCTTCTCCGCTTTCTTGGCGCCCTAGTTTAAATCAACATCCCAACGTTTATTTTAGGAGAAGCAGGGCGAAAATGATACCTGGCACCGCATTGCGGAGTTGCCGTTGCTGCACATTTTTGTTGCATACGCCAAGGTCCGTCGTTGGCATTATCAAAGTAGGTCTCCCAGTGGAAAGGGGGAGGGGGGGGCAACCTTGTTTTCTGTTCAAAGGCGAGGTCAGATTAGAAAAAGACGCAAGAAGACCGTCGCTTGGGCTTGCATGCAATAGCCGTTAAAGGAACACTGGCTTGGTAGTACCAACATTTTGCCTGGTATGCGGCTAAGTCCATGATTATTCTTTGGGTTTTATTTTTGTTTGTTCACAGCGTAATCCCTTTACTAGTTTAATGCCATATTTGTGTTTTTTCTTGAAAATTTTTGGACTTTAAACGTAGACAAATGCCTTACAAGTCTAGTTTAGCGAGTACTTCATAGTGAGTAAAACACGTTGCTTGACGTCACTTCGTTGCAGGAGTCGCGCGCCAATGGCAAGTCTCGACTGCATGGAAGATGTGCAGACGACTCCCCATCAAGACACACCCCCTTGCTTAACTATAACGAAAGATAAAGAAAAAGAAGATACACTTTCACCAGGTAATAAGACACCTCGTAATGTAGCTTCGATGTTATGTGTCCGCTTGGTGTTACCTCTCGTAGGCTCATGTTGGAAACTGTTCGTATGTTTTAGGGATTCCTACATTAGTCCATTCGTTTAGTCGACAGTCTACGCCTACACCTGGCTTGCGCTATCGTAATTTGGGTAAAAGTGGTTTACGGGTATCCAATATTGGCTTGGGTAAGAAGTTAATCCATTCGGGCATGGTGTTTACCTTGTCGAGACAGTAGTTTACCTGTCAAGGCATACGATTTTGATGTATTTGGTTTGCTTGTAAGCTTTTTAGTAGCGGCGAAAGTTTGAAGTTCACTCGCCCCGTGTGATTTTTTTTATTATTATTTATGTAGAGTGCATGTATGAGAAATTTTTGACAGCTTGTGGAGAACAAGGTTTACGGCCGTAAAAGTAAGACAAGTGCTGTTCGCCGCCTGCCTTAAAAGTTTTATTTTTCTCTCCGACTTTATATTAGGAACCTGGGTTACTTTTAGCAGTCAAGTTAGCGAAGACCAAGCTGAAGAGATTGTGAACATGGCGTATGAAAGCGGAGTTAACGTCTTTGATTTGTCCGACGCGTACTGTGGGCCAAGAGCGGAACTTCAGTTGGGCAGAATACTGAAACAACGAGGATGGAGAAGGTCATCCTATGTCGTTGTTACTAAGGTTTACTGGAGCTATAAGTATGAACAACGTTTTGCACATGTGACGCACGATTCACCTTTTTTCGTTTTAAAGGGGGGAAGAACGAGGTTTGTCCCGCAAGCATATAATCGAATCGATTAAAAACTCCCTGGAACGTCTGCAGCTCAGCTACGTTGACCTGGTTCTTATTCACCGTGCAGACCCTATGTGTCCTATGGAAGGTACTTTAACGCTTGTCTAAATGTTTTCATAGGACAGGTATTGCGTAACTATCAATTTAAATAAGTTAAGAATTCTTAGTGAGTTAGAGTACCCTAGTTAGAATCTCGAAGTTACTGCAATTATAATGTCGTACCATTTGGTCTAAGGTAATTTCTGTTCCAATAATAAAGCCAGCACCATTAGTAAATATAGTTATGCTCGCTATGTAAAATGTTAGAAGCGAGAAAGGAAAACTTTAAGAGTATTGAGTTTTCTCGCGTTGAGATAGCTATGAATAAAAGAGGAGAAAAATGATGACAAGCAAGAACCGTTCGTGTAAAATCTAGAACAAGATCAAAAGGACATTTAATGCATAAATAACCTCACACTAGTAGAGAGTTTGCCAAAGACTACTGTAACAAGACATCATTTACGAAGCACAGTAACACCCCAACATTTTTATTGTCATCTTCCATTAACCTAACAAATCCATGATACATCCACATGCGCTCTATAGGGAGCATAGGAAGGGTGTATTTTATGTACGTCGAAAGCATAGTTTCCATGGTTTTAATTTAACGTAGCTCTTCAAGTCCTTCTTAATTCAGTTAATCTACATTGTTTGTTCCGGGATCCGCTCTTAGAAAGTTAATGTTCTTCCACCATTTTCATGTTAACGGAAGTTTTACTTCCCTTTTTTGTAATGAAACCAAAGTCGTCTGAATTCGTAACAGGTTCCAGTAATTGTCATTGATTTTTCTTTCAGATTGTTAGGATAACGCAAGATATTCTAAAGTACAGTAATTGGAGGGGTTCGAATTCTTTTACAAATTCTAACGAGGGTATATTCCGTGTCGTCTTTTATTTTGCCCTCCCCTTTTCGTTCGCTGAAGTTGTTAAAACTTTGGTGCAATTACCCACAGAAAGCGCGAGGGAAGTTTTTATTTGATAATCATTAAACCCTATAAAGGGTGTGCACACAAAACTAATCTTATGAAAAGTTCGTGCTAGCGGGTGTCCCTTGCATAGTAAAATGGTGCTGACGTTTTCGGTGCCATATTTACTCGTAGAGGTGGTGAGAACTATGCAACATGCTTTAAGCCAGGGATGGATAATGTACTGGGGTACGTCCCGATGGTCCTCCGTAGAGATATCCGAAGCGTACAACAATTGTCGTCAGTTCAATTGCACCACGCCAATTTGTGAGCAGTCCGAATACCATTTCCTGTGCCGGGACAAAGTGGAGCTTTCCTTGCCCGAAACCTACAATAAGATCGGTATCTCGCAAGAAATATGGTTGTCCTATTTTTCTAACTCTTTTTCATTCAATTCGTCGTCTCGTCATTTTTCTCCTTAAAATCTGTCACGACGCGTTTTGATCAATACATAAATAGGAGTAGGATTAATGGCTTGGTCTCCGTTGACTATGGGATTCATGATGGGCAAATTGGAAGACGGAGTGCCCGGCTTTACGCGGGCTTCTTTTAGGGTAACTTTTACGTCAATGACCAAGAAGATGGTTTTAAAAGATTCGTCTTTTGTAGCACAAATATTCTTCCCTCAGCTGGACCGAAGACGACTCAGGATCTACCAAAGAAGTAATAGACGCATTCCATAGGCTCGAATGGCCAAAGGAAAAATGCTCTTTTAGTGTTTTCGACCTGTGTCTTTTCTTTTGACATTGCTTTTCTCTTGTTGTTTTTTCAATTGAAGAATCCGCCATGGAACGCCAATGCTGGGCGTTCTTGCCCCGAAGATACCCGGCGCCACGCGTCTAAGATGCGAGATATTTCCGCACTAGCGGATCGATTGCACTGCACGCCGGCACAGTTAGCCATTGCTTGGGGCTTGAAAAACGATCAAGTTCACTGTCTACTTGTTGGAGCAACGTGTATAGAGCAACTTTATGAGAATCTGCAAGCCTTACAGGTCAGAGATGAAAATGGCGAACAACTGTGACATTCGGTTGAATTTTAATACAATATGTTTTTCCCCCCCACGGATTTTGCAGCTGGTGCCCAAGTTAACAACTGCTGTTTTATTGGAAATCGAGCGCGTGCTGGAAAACAAGCCTGTACGTCCACCCATGGTTTCCACCTTGGCGTTAAGGTGACAATCACCGGGGGCGAAAGCCTCCTCAAACTCGGAGCCCAATTGCACCCCAGCAAGGGGACCACTTGCTCCTATGGAAGAAACGCTCATCAGTGATGTTAGCGTAGATACAGAACAACTCACACCTGATCCCAAAAAAGGCCAATCTACTGGCTTGGATAAATTCTGCATCATATTATGAATCGATTACCAGTTTTCCTATTTCTTCTAGTCTGTCTTTTGAACTTAACGAGTCTAGTCCCCTCGAATTGCAAAGTCATTATTAAATGACAACGTATTAACACTTTCAAAAAGCCGTGATTGACTTATTTAAGTCGCCATTGTTATTTTCTGTTGTCTTTGTTTCTTCCTTCCAATCCTAAAGCGTGCCTGCTCTTTTGCATACTTATGTCCACAGCCTTGCTACAATTTTCTCGCGCGCATTAAGTCTGTCATGGTTATAATGGGACGGATCACCCGAGAGACGCTCGAAGATTTTATCTCACTAGTTGGTCCCTCTCAAGCGCTGCTCTTCTAAATTCATTTACGTCCATGATTTTCGTCCTAGATATAAGGTAGTTTATGATAGGAGTCCAATTCAACTGTCTTGTCCATTACTCCTTTCAATAACACCATTAGTTTTTGCCTTCTAGGGACAACGAAATACGGAACTTCATTTGGATGAGGAAAAAATTTCGTAGAGTCAAGTTCGTAAATCCTGGTAGAACTGAGGCGAACCCTCAGTCCCTTACTGTATTTATGTATCCTTGATTGCTAGTTAGCGTAGCAGTTTGCAAGAGCAAGGTCCGAACTGTGTTGCTCTTGTGTCGGAATGCGATAAGTATAGTCAAGATTTGGTATGTCCGCTGGTGCGCAGTGATCGTATTAAGAAAGTGCAATACATAACGTCCAGGAATATAAAGAACGTATCTATGTGTGACACTGGCTCTCCGGTAGTCAATACGAAAAATGTTGCAGAAGGTGCCCATGAACCTTACTTCTTAAAATTCCCAAACCGTTTGGTCATCGGAGCCAAAAAGCCTAAAAAGCAGCGGTATTTTCCAGTTGTGTCCGTCTTATTGTCTCTGCTTTAGCCGGTGTCATCTCCTTACGAAAAAAGTGGTCTGTTTAACTTGAAGACAACTTAGGTTTACCCTCTGTGGTACGGCCATTTTGTGAGTGAAACGAAAATTTAACTTAGTTTACACTTCGGCTAAGCCTCTGTTAATTGGCAAAGTTGTTGTACTGTGGTAAAAATCGAACAGTATAAAACCATAAGCATAACCATGTAAGAATCCGAAAAAAAATAAACATAAAAAAAACGAATGTAAAACGCGTCTTTCGAAGGATTGGCTCCGTTCCCGAAAACCGTATGCTCGGTTATAAAACCGACTTTCACATCTGGGAGATCATAAGAGATCACCAAAACATATTTTACTCCTAACAATGAGAAGGTTCTCTTATTTCGGTTTCGTTTGTTCACTCAGTAAACGAAAGCAAACATTTCGAAATTCACAAATGCAAAGAAAATCTTCTTTCCCTAATGCAGATTGTGCGTACGGAAAGGATATCTGTCTGCATATGAGGAGAACGATTAATCTGAAAAGTTCAGACCTTGACTTTTCTTGATTCTTACGAAAACTTATAGAACTTGACATCTGAAAATACATGTAATGATTTGCACCCATCCCTTGTTGTGAAATACAAGAAAAATTGAAAGAAATAATTTTTAGTGGGTTCAAGAGGATGGCAAATATTGCTATGTAAAACAGTTATAGCTAGCGTTAGAATAAAACTTTACCTTTGACCTTCTATTTTTTATATGTATTTTTTTATTTATTTATTTATTTATTTGTGTTTGTAAGTCTCTAAGCCCAGAAGGTGCATTTAAGTTTGAAAAACTAGCATGATGCGGTAATCGAGAACGGAAAATTTTCGTGTAGTGTCACCTCGTGCCAAAATTTAGTTCACAATAGGAAACGAAGGAAAATTTGAGGTTCTAGCTGATCCTATGGATTCTTTATTGTTTTGATTCTGATTTGAATTGACTTCTTTTTCTCTTGAATTTGTCCACCGTCAGCTAACTTGTCTTGCAAGAAGCACGGTTTAAGTGGCGCGTCATGCTTTTGTTAGGAAGTAACACATGATGGCAGCAGAGCAGCTTATGGAACTAAAGAAATCCGTGCTTTGGTAACCTCCTACCGAGTATTTTAGCTCTTAGTGGGGTGTTGCTTGCGCGCCTTGGGAGGATCATCAACACGTACCCATACATTGGTTGTGACAGGTATTTAATTACTGGATTTCTCTGCAATTATTGTGTATCTTTAGTTTTAAGAAGTTTTGATGTGGAAGAACGTTAGAAAAACTGAGCAGTTTTTTCCTTGTGTCTGGTGAGCGCTGTTTACAGAAAGCAGGGGTGGGGTGACAGATTGGCTTATTTTGATTTTCTTTTCTGGAGGAAAAAAGCAAACTTATTTGCTGTTTACATTAATTATGTTTTTTAATTAACGAGTCGTTATAGTCATTGGAGTCCGAGTGTAGATTATCTTCATGTATGTTACCAACTTCACTCTTTGTGAATTATTATTACTCTTCCAATACGTGAATTTCTTATTTCCGTTGTTTATTTGTTGTATATCAACATTATTCGTGCATTAATTGCTACACTATAATCATGAAAATAAGACAGCTTATGAATCGCTGGTATAATGTAAGGTAAGTTTTGTGATAAGGTAATGTCTCGTCACGAAAAGAGCTTTATACTTAATCTTGACTTTTTCTTTGGTCAGATAAGGCGAGCATTCTCTAAGATATCGTACAAGGCGTGAGGAACTCCCTGTCAACTGTACGCAACCCAAGACAGCTTGTGCTCTTCGTAACGTTTCCTAGCCACGTCCCTATATGCGATAGTTATATTTGTAGTTATGGGCGTGAAGGAATACCTATTATGTTAATGCCAAGGAATGTCAAAGTACTACGTTCTTAAACGCATTCTTTTTTTCCTCTTTGCCCTAGTTGGAAAAAGGTAATAGAATGCCTCCTCCACCCCCACCAGGGCCACCACCGCCTCCTTTGCCAAATTTGAAACTTTCCGGTGGCGACAGCGGAAGAAATGAACTGCTAGCGAGTATTAGGGTTGGAACGACGCTGAAGAAAACACAGACGAATGACCGTAGTGGTCCAGTGATCGACAGTAAGTTGAAAAATGATTACGCGACGAATCGTGATCCCCTTTTTTGTTGACATAGACAAAAAAAGCTTGAATACGTCAAATAGCAACGGAAACGTCAGTGCGCTGCATAATGGTAACGGGACGGCGAAATTTCCGGCGGGCCCGGTTGGTCTTGGTGGCATTGGCGGTCTAATGGCCGGAGGAATACCAAAGCTAAGGCCTACTGGAAGAGGAAGAGCTATGTCTAGCATGCAGTCGGAAAGTCCACAAGTAGCGTTGTTGACTTATCAATAGCTCCAACAAATACACAAATGTAACATGTCCATTTTTTACAGGTAGGCATCCGAGCACCCACGGTCCCGCAACCAGAAGCCAGCGCTCCACCAACTAGGAGACCGTCTGCACCACCGCAACCTCCTCCAGCCATCAATAAACCTACCATGAACGTATGTTTTCACTAACAGCGTCTTATTTGTTTGGAAGAAACATAACGGGAATTTTCCTGTTTTACTTAGGGTAATTACACCAGGACTGAACCGTCACCCAATCCACCTATCCCTAATAAGCCTAACCCAGCATTCGGACAAAGGAAGCCCAATTTGGCTCCTAGACCTCCTGTTGTTCCTCCAAGCCCAACAAGTCCTGTAGGAAGACCCAATCCGCCATCCCAATCCACCAAACCTTCGATACCTCCGAAGTCGCCGTCGATGTCATCGTCGCAGAGTAATTTTTCCTTGCCTTCCCCACAACCACCTCTACCAAATGGCCGCCCACCAAGTGTTGCACGTTCGCAGAGCGTCAGGGTGGGCATGAAACCTGCTCCGGCACCGCCTTTGCCACCTGGTCCACCCAACCTAGGCCACTCCCTTATTGGACAAGTCTCTTCGTCCAGTGAAACATCGTTAATTAAACCAAGCCCAGGACCTTTAGGGGAAAATGCAGGACCGTACCCTAGGCCCCACCCCCCACGAGAAGGACACGCTACATTGCCTCGAGTACCTCCACCTACCCCAGGGGGCAAATGTCCGTCTGGTGTTATCAGTAGCCGGCCTAATGAGCGACCGCCACCTCCTCCACCTTTGCGTCAGATTCCTCCGCATCCGGGCATTGCACCTCCTCCTCCGCCTAATGTGGCTCCACCACAGCCGCCACAGTTTCCTGCTGCGGCGCAACCCCGTCATCGGACTACGCCGGCACCACCACCTCCTATGAGTTTACCACTGGTAAATGCTCAAAAAGTTTAGTAATAGAATAATTGAATGTTTTTAACAGATGGATGGAGCCAGTAATGGACCTCCAATTGTACCTCCCCGTGATTCGTCCTTGAGGAAACAGTCCATAATTCTAGGTACTGCTATATCCCTAAAGCTTTCTGTATGATATTACTTAAGTTTTTGTTTCGATTAATATTTCTTTGTTTACTGATTTGTTGTTTTGAAATCCTTTTCAAAGATGAAATTGAGAGACGGTTTGGTACCATGTTCAGGCCGTTAAGTCAATTAACGGCACCGGAACCATTTACTGGAGTAATGAAAACATATCCCAGTCAGATTGGTAGGTACTTCTCAGCTACGATTTCCGTCAGTTGATTTCTTTTTCTACAACATAGCAACCATGAATCAGAGTCAAAGGCGTGCCCAAGCTCCCCAGCCCCCTAATCTTACCCATCTACAAATAGGAAACAAAATGTGGGCTACTAATGCATCGGATTGCTGAATCCTTAATGAATGATGAAGTGTACTAAATACTGGCGGGTAAACTGTGATTATAAGTGTCATAGCCTTCAGTCAAGAAAGTAGCAAAAATTCCATTATGTCACTTGAAAAAAGAAAAGTAAAAGCACAAGAGCTCGATTTTTTTGCTTCCTTTAATTTCACAAAAACAAGAGAGAGAACAATACCGGTGGAGCAGTCATCAACAAGAAAGCTTGTGTCTGTAATAGCCGAGCCTGCTTCACTGAATCATAATTAAGGCCTGTGGTACGGATCTTGATATAAAGTGGATTTATTTTTGCTGGAGCAATTTATGGTGTGCCATTTGCTGTTGGAACATGGTGATTTGGGTATACATGCCTTATGAAAAAGATTGCGTGAGTGAAGTGACCACGCAGTTATATATTGCACTTGTTAATTTAACCTCAGTGATGTGGTCCAGATTTAAAATTTCCCATGAAAGCTCGTTTCAGATTTATCATTAATACAGAGTGTGTAAATTGTTGTATAGTTCTGAAAGCTTGGCGTGTAGTCGCCAGCAAAGTTCGCATGGAGTTACATGTACCGAGTCGTTAGAATACAATTGCTACCATCAAGAGCGTTGAAAACAACGTTAAAATTTCATAATAGAGGTTTTAGTAGTTCAAAACTTGGTTGCAAATACCTTACAATAACTCAATCTTCTGCTAATTTAGGACTTCCGTATACGAGAAACCTTTCCTGTAATGTCTTGTGTCATGTTAAGCGAGGGTCTTCCATTTTACTGATAGGTCTTTAGTACGCTAATTAAGGTGTGCTAAATGTTCCTTTTGATGCGAATATTCAGAATTTGTGAAAATTATTACCCTAGCTCCCCAAATAAGGGAGAAACGTGAGCTTGATAACGTAATTGTGCCCTAAGGGCGTCTCATGAGGCAACAAATTTGAAATCCCGTAAGGAATAACATGGGAAAAAGCAGATACATGATGAAAGCATCATGCTTTCGAGGTCCCCTCCGCTCGTTCCTTGTCCCTAGTCCGTTTCCCGTGCTGCTTTCTACGATGGTTGGAGATTTTAGAACGTTTTCAAATCTATCAAGTATCGCATAACACAGCATAGGAAGCGAAACAGTGATTTTTTTTACGTGGGAAAAACCCAAAGAATAAAGCGAAGATTGAACCCTAAACCTTACAGTTACAGGATTGAGACTTAAACCGCTTGGCTATATCGTTTGTATATGGAAAAGCAAAACGCATTTTTGTTTTGACTAGCTATGTTGAAAAGCTCTCTCTCGCTGTTAACTTTCCTAGAAAAATATTTCTGTCAGGCGAAAGACTAAAAGGAATATTATAGCTGCCAGTATCCTCCATCTTTTACAATCGAATGTAAAATATCATACACTTAAATACGGAAAAAATATCGCATTAGGTGCTGCTCACTTACATTCGTGTCAGAACATTTTTTCTTGTATTTTCAAAATACTGCAACAAAAATGCACAGTAAGATAAAACTAACCATATTTCTCGTCCACGTAAGATGTGAATATGATGTCGCACAAAGCTTTTATGATTCTTAGTTCTTGCGGCGTCTAACACGTGAAATACGCCATGCATTAGGCTCTTCATATTTATTATACAACGGCTCCAGTTTCTGGTTCTTCTTAAACTTAGAAAGTTTCGTAGGGTCTGAAAATCTGAAAAACGCCGGCGCAAATTCCACCAACCACTTTGCGTCTATAGTTGTCACTTCGCGCATATACTCTTTTGTTGTTTGAACCAACTCATGGTAAACCACCCTAGGATTAACAGGTCAGATAAACGTGCGGTGAAAATACTAATAAGATTAAGTTACCACTCTGGTTGTCTATTGAATAATGCACTGGAGGGGTGTATGTAAACAACTTGAGAATCCACCAATGTTCGGTAGCCTTCCTGTGGGTCTTTCTTCGCAGCATTACGGAAGAATCCTGAGCAAATGGCTTTCTGAACTTTAGCCATATTCTTTCCACTGGATACTACATCGAGTTTGTGCCTACCATAATACGCATGAGCTACATCTCCGAACAATCGTCCAAGATAGTTTACCTGTCCATGATGCCAAGCAACTGCTTTCGTACATCTTGTGCTCGTTTCAGCGTACGAATCTGCACAAAATTCTCGTAACACCATGCATTGGAAAATTTGTTATTTTTCCACGAGTTGTAAACTGCCAGCAATGTAATATGGTCTCCTTCAATCTGGTTAAACTTTGCTTTTTTCTGATCTGCTAACTGTTGCTTGTCCTTTGGTCTAGACAAGGTTCAAAAGTTAGCTCAATTAAACACTGCATTAACTTAAAAAAAGAAATTACCTGTAGAAAACGTTCTGGATGGATAACATTGACACAATGGTTAGAATTTCGTCCGAACATAGAAGATGAACGGACATAATCAACATTTTGGAAAGACTGGGTTCCAAGGGAAATTCTGCCATCTAGAAATAAGTGTGATCAAGCCATTTCTAACACACTCAATGAACCTTACCCTTCGTCCTAGTCTTGTCAGTAATCCTTCGTCATCAAGTGCTGATAATGAATGCAACTGTTCCAATGCCATAATTAGCGATTCAACGGGAGGCGCGTCCATGAAATCGAAATTGAGAAGATCATTAATGCCCATCGCCTTCAACTGCAGGACAGTAGAAGCCAAATTGGTTCGCTGAATTTCAGGAACGGGTGTGGCCAACATTTCATCGCGGTAGGCACGCTCTGTATAGAGTCGATAGCATTTTCCTGGCCCGGTTCTTCCGGCTCGTCCAGCCCTTTGTTTTGCTTGTGCCTTTAATATGACAAGACTGCATTATTTTTATACCGAAGAAACCCTCATGATGGCGGAAAAAAAAATTCTACCAGACATCGCACCTGAGATATAGGCGTTACGACTAAGGAATCCATACCAGTCTTCGAGTTATATACTTTCTGTTTCACAAAGCCGGGATCAACGACATAATAAATTCCATCGATAGTCAGCGAAGTTTCTGCAATATTTGTGGCAATTACAACCTATAGGTATAATTAGTCTCCAACTAGTCAAAGATACCATGCATTTACTTTTCTGGAGCCTGGAGGTGCCGGCTCAAAAATCCTTGTTTGCATTTCAGATGGCAAGGCGGAATAAACAGGTAAGATAATAAGCTCAGGAACATCAGGCCCAAGAGATTTCATTCTTTCGTAGAGAATCTCACAGGCCGTGTCGATTTCCTCCTGACCAGTAAGGAAGAGAAGAACATCTCCCGGAGGCTCATTTAAATGGATCTGCATAACAGTGATCAATGATGCATCCAAATAATCTGTTTCAGGTTCGCGAGTGTAAAGGATTTCGACGGGGAAAGTACGCCCAGGAATGGTAAAAATTGGAGCTTCCATGAAGTACTGAGAAAATTTCACAGCGTCAAGCGTAGCAGACGTCACAATCAACTTTAATTCTTTCCTTTTAACTACGGCTCCCTTAAGCAAACCTAACAACTTGCGTTAGCCAAAGACCGGTTTCTTTTTTTACTGTTTGTACCGAATAAAACGTCCGTGTGAATAGTTCGCTCGTGAGCTTCGTCCAACATAATACACGAGTACGCTTGCAGGTCTGGATCAATCAAGCATTCTCGTAACAACATACCATCCGTCATGTACCTGTAGAAAAGTGTTATATTTTAAGCATCACCTTTCTTCATCTGAGTACCAATATAATGTACGACTTACTTGATAACGGTCTCATTACTAGTGCAATCTTCGAACCGGATTGTGTAACCGACTTCTTGCCCCAAACGACAGCCAAACTCTTCCGCTACGCGCTTAGCTACGGACATGGCAGCTACACGACGAGGTTGTGTGCACCCGATTTTACCCCGCGCGACAAAGCCAGCCTCTGCCAAATATTGCGTGATCTGAGTAGTTTTGCCTGATCCCGTTTCACCAATAACAATCAAGATCTGGTTATCTGAGACAGCCTAGTGAAAATAAAACAATTACTTCAGCTCCACGTGAGTTTCGTAGATTGATCTAGTTTACTTTAACCAATTCGTCCTTCAATTTGTAAATGGGCAACGACTGTCGCTGTTCAACAATGCTCATGTTGGTCTTCTTGCCAAAAGAGCTTTTACTACCTCCAATTATGTGTTTCTTCCACTCAGGTAAATCATGCGCTGGACCTCCAGCTCCGCGCGATTGTCCCGCGGACGTCTCGGACACTATATGACACCGGTTTTCTAACTAAATATTTGGTTAAAAATCAAACTTACCATCAGGCATGGGGTCTATCCATGTGTTTTTCGGAACTGCTTGATTGTCTTCCTCCGCCTCTGCCTCCCTTTGTAACATCTTGTGTTCCCTTCGTTCCTTAGCCAGAGCACTTTGCATCATAGCGGCCTATGGTTTAAAAGCACCAGTTAGATCAAACTCATCAGTTGCTCCCCTCACGGAAATCTTTAGTAAAAGGCGAAAGATTTATCCGCTTGTTGAAGGGAAGCCAGAATTAGAATACGCGTAGAATACCAGTTAGAATACGCTTTTCTCCAGAAAAATATTTATTAGAAATACTGCGTAAGTTTAGAGAGTACTTAATACTAAACAGAAACCGACATACTTAAAAAATAAAGTAAAATAACGATTATTTTTTTAACGAAGTAACGAGAAATAGAACAATACGAAAATGACTTTCACCTGAGCTAGCGAGCCATCCGGGTTCTTAACAATACGCACAGGACTGATGTCATGGAGAACTCGGCCATGTCCATGTAGGAAAGCAGGCTCTTCCTCAACAAGCTCGATTTCAATATCTTCTTCATCCTCGCCAACTTTGGGCAGGACACCAGTTTCTTCGTCGAAATCTGGCATTTCTGTCATGTCAATGCAATTCGCTGCCATCATCTATTTATTTTTTATTAGTACAGCTGAGCCACTACGGTACTAACACAGCTTACCTGTTTAAGTTCCCATCGTTCTGGAGAAGAAATGCGCTGAACGCGCTTTCGACTGACAACTTCATCCTCATCTTGTCCAGCCACGGCTTTTAAGCCCAGCAGAGAGGTAGGTCTATCTGGATTCCTCAAGGATTCTTCCACCACTCTAGAAATAAGAACCTGGCTAGTTAGCAAAGTATGAATAACACAGCAAACATTTTACTTCACCTGTTTGCTCCGGTAGCCAAGCTCACACGCTCGGAAGGATTTAAATCTTCGCCTGTAGCCTGGTCAACATCTTTCATTGACAGGGACACTTTTTGTCCATTGATGCTCAGAACTTTCACCTAATATAGATGTGGCATTAAGGGAATTTTTGAAACACCAAACCATACTTTGACCGTGTTTCCCCGATTTACAACTTCAGTCACATTAGTAACTCGTCCTTCCCTTCGCAATTGAGAAATGTGAACTAATCCTTCCCAACGTTTGCGTAAGCCCTCCAATTGAACGAAGCAGCCAAACGTAGCAATGTTCATTACTTTTCCAGTATAAATCTGCAGAAATACGCTTGATAAAGCACGTGGTTTAGAAAAGAAAAACGTAAGCTTGTATACTTTGCCAACTTCGGGGTCATTAGCCATGAATTCACGTGACTCTCGTTCGCTCTGTCGCGCCCGACGCTCTTGGCTTCTCGTTCGCCTATCACGGCTTCTTGATCGATGTCTCCTTCTACAAATATGACAGTAAATATTCATTTTATATTTTAACATTCTCTACCTATTGCGATCCCCACTCCTGCTCCTGTCCCGTCGGCGATCTCGGCTCCTGCTTCTTCGTTTCCTATCTCGGCTCCTACTTCGGCTGCGTCTTTTCCTATCTCTACTTCGGCTGCGAGACCGGGATCGTTTTTCTTTTGTTGTGCTTGATGAATGCCTAACAATCGAACTTTAGACTTAAAAAAAACTGTTCAGTTATTAATTTGAAAGTGTTTACTTTTCTGCAGGTTGTGTTGGTGCCAGAGCTTCTAATTCTGCCATCATTGCATCTACGACATTATCATCCGCAAATTCCTCTTTTTCTTTTTTTATTTCGTCGTCAAGCAACGTTCTTGCACTTGGATCATTAGGCAATGCCAAACCAGGAAATAACGCAGCTTTTTTGGCAGTTTTGGGATCCATTGGCTTTACTTCTTGTGGTTCTAAGTTCTTTCCTGAGTTAGCTTTCATGTGCTGGATAATGCGGAGCAAATTTGCAATGAGAGAGTCCTGGGAAAGGAAATGGGATTGTTCAACAATAATTTCGGAAAAAGTGCATATGTGAAATATTACAGCAAGCTCGGCGCCATTTTCCAACAAAACTTTTTTAAACTTGTCGAAGGTATTGTTCTTCTCAGCCAGAGCAATAATGAATTCAGCTAAACAGAGAAAAATATTGGTGATTAGTCGCAATTACGTAAACCCAATTCTTGATCAAATATTTCAAAAGAGAACCAAGCTAATTTAAATTCTAATTGTTTTTCTTACAATGTTATTACTTCACAATAAGTCAGTTACCAAGATTCAATAAGGTCTCGATAATTAAAGATAGTTTTCAATTACTCTAAGTATTTACAAGTAATTGTTTTCAATAAAAAGAGTACAGTCCACCGATAGATATCTCTCGAAACGCACAAAGATTTAAACGGGCTCAGAACGATCAAATTTAATGCCCTGGTTAAAATAAGAATCATAACAACATAGAGTACCATTACACACTAATTTTATCTGAATTTAAATGGCAGTCTTACCCAAGTCTTTGTCGTTCAATCCAAGATGGTTTTCAAGTTCGGTGCAAACTTTTGACACCAAAGATAAATGCTCGAGCTTCTGAAGCTCATTAAGAGCCATAATTACTCACAATTTAGTATCCAACTTGATAAAACAACAAAATCAGCGAGGTTACTGTGGCGCTTCTTCGAATTGTATTTCAACACTCTGTTATTGTGTGTCCAATGCCAAATTTATCCTGCTGCTGAGGTAAATTGTCTTACTCATTTTAGCGTGCAGCGGCATCTACCGCCGAGAAACTGAAATATACTGGAAGAGGCGCAATAATAAAAAACGCTGTAAGTACGGCACTTCTTGGAACATCTTCCACACCTCAATTTCTTCTTTCACGAACGCTTGTGGTGGGTAAAAACTATTTGAAAATAACCCTGAATATTGCTGGACTCAACCTGGGCCTAACTTTGTGTGATTTAACTAATATAATTTAATTGACAAAACTTTTCCATCAACTCCCACATAATTTGCAGAAGCAAGCTGGGTTAAATGCGTTAAAATTGGTTAAAATATGTTGTCACATTTTTTTTTTTTTTTTTTTTTTTTTTTTTTTTTTTTTTTTTTTTTTTTTTTNTTTTTTTTTTTTTTTTTTTAGTTAGACTAGGTTCGTTTAGGATGGTAAAAATGGAGATCAAGGAAGGGCTGAATAACCGAAATACCCGCTTGAACTGGTATGGAGTTTTGACCCAAGTTAAAAGTAAATCTGTCGTTTTGTGAATAATTTGTAAACTTATATTAATGTTTGTCAGACCTAAGTTCTCAAAGTACGACAGAACAGTGAAAATTTGATTAACACCAAACAAACCGTTAATCAGTAGTCACTGCTTAGCAAATAACATTGTTATAATTTTGGAATCAATAAATAAAGACAAACTAGCGAAGTAAGAGTTCAGCCATGTACACGACAAAAGAAATTTTTATTACTGTGACACAGGTAGCAAACAAGACATTTACTTAAATTACACTTTACAAACCTACTTTACACACTAACAGCGTAATCCTGAAGATTCTGAATCCGAAACCGATCCTGGAAGGAATTCGGTAACAGTTTACCTTACAAGAGTGCTGCATATTCAACATCCACGGTTTTCAGGTTGGTTTTGCCGTGGATCATACATAGGCTTTAATAATTAAAAAGGTAGATTCTAATTTTGTTCTTTTTATCAACTAAAAATACTGTTTCCAGCCAGAGCACTTTCAATATTCACTTTCATTCTAAACTGAATTTGCACAAGTCAATCGCTCCATAAATACGGATTACACAAGATCCTATGACACACAGTGGACGTGATGGTGGTAAAGTGTTCAGCAAAAGACAAAGGACGGGATAAAGTAATCAGGGAATCTCTGAAATGAATAATAAATCAACATAGCTCCAGGTGCTTTTCATGGCACTCCATTAAAGCCGTTTTGTAACTGATATAAGTTCTATACCCCATCAATAATATGGCTGGTGCCGACGCCTAGGTCCTGTTCAATAGCTTTTTTTCTTGCTAACCACCTGTGCACCACATTTGGTGCACGAAAGGGGTAACAAAAATTAAATTACGAAAAAAATCAAGGAATCAAGCCATAAAATGGGATTATTAAGTCGTAATAAATTTTTAAGTTCCCCGCGGTTTGCATTCGACACGTTCCTGCTTCAATATATCACATTCAGGGAGAATATTGAGAAAATCGCACTAACACGATTAAAAGATTCATATACACTCACACCACCGAGTCCAGCTTCGCAATCAATAGCCCAATTAGATTAAGAAGGAAGGAAGCTACAGAGTATATGTAGATATAGCAAGTTCCGTTCCGGGGTAAGTAACTCTGCAGTAAAGAACCATGACAGTCAGTGCACATCTCTGGTGAGTTTTTTTTTTTAGGCTCTTGATGAAAACTTCAGCAGCAAAGAGCAAGCATTAAAGTACAGTGCAAGACACCGAACAGCAACTGCTACGACCGCTTTTGCTCTTCTGTCGCTGATCTGCAACACAAAAATACAAGACACAGATTAGTCTTTGCAAACTACACTGAGGCCTAAACCACTCATTACTAATAATTGCTTAAAAAGAAGACAAGTCTTAATTGGTTAAGGGCTTTCATTACTCATTTTTATGCTGACACTTAACATATCAACCAGACACGCGAAAGGGTTAAACAGATATCGCCTGCAGCAAACCTGTTGAAGCGACGTATAGTCAGTTACTAATTTGAAACAGATAACATCTACAAACATTGCACGAACAGATCGGTTTAGAAATAAGGGACAATAGCACTTACAAACTTGCGTTTTACATTTTTGACATTAAAAACAACTTTAACCTAGTAAATTAAATATGTATGTAAAAATTAAATTAGTCAGTTACTGGGTTGAGATAAAGCAGGAGCGTTTCGATTAGTAAAAAATTAATGTATAAGTTTTTTACCTTGTGAATTTGGTTCAGGAAGTGTCTCCCTCGGTACTAGATGCATAACGGCTGTTTTTCCTGGCGGCAGACCTAGTGCTCCAAGTGTCACATTCCCATGCAGAAACCGCCCTTGGTAGATCAATCGTAAAATTTCAGCTTTGGCGACTTTTTCCTCCGTCCAGTCTACAAAAAAGATTGGAGAAAAAATTAAAAACATCCATTAAAAAATACACTACAGAACCTTCCAAGAACCAGTATTCTTACCCTCTGGCCAGTTATCAAACACATGCTGCGCTATGTCACTGGCCGAATCTTCAGGGGTAAACAGGAAGTCTTTGGTGCGTCCGGACACAAGAATTAATCGCAGGTTCACCTACAGATGAAAAATAGAAGATGAATAAGCAAATGACTCAGAATTAGAAAAAAGATTAATGATTTTTTTCATAAAAATATCACAATCTGTGATTGAGGCCACGGGGAGCTAAACCTAATAGGTCCCTTTCTCAATTCGAGACACCCTGAACTCCACTGGTTTTCACATACCGTTCAGATTGCTTACCAAAAATTAGCGGATCATAACTCCAAAACGGACAGTCCGATTGTTATCATTTTAGCGTACAAAATTTTCTGCAAAAAATAGAATGTGGTGACGAAGAGATCTTTTTTTCAATCTTTCGTTTTCGTGAAAATCAGCAAACTTAACGCTTAGGCTTGCAAACTTTTAAAGCCTATTAGGGAAAAAAACTTCGAAATTACGCCACAGATTTTTTTTTAAAAAAAAGAAAGAGCCTTAAGACGCTAAAATTACGACAAGCGGGCTAGACGTTTAAAGTTACGATCCACAAGAGTTCCCCATGTTATTTGCCACACCCACTCTAGCTCCACCGTGGCCCCATTCCCCTCCCCCATAACGCCGTATTGCATGCAAACAATCTTACGCCATTTATAATAGTTTTCTTTGACTTTTATATTAAATACACTTTTTAATTTCAATACAGAAGTCCTAATTCCTGTGTGATACATTATTTAGTTGCGTGTACTTTCGCCTATACAGTTCAAGATATTAACATATTTTTCCAATCAATGAAAAAAAACGACTGATGCTTTACATGACTTGCTATCATAAAACAATCGGGAAAAAACGTGCCAAGGGCGATAAAAACTTTAACTTTTTGAGTATTCATCTCACACCAGGTTCAATTTCTTAGTTGTTTTTTTTTAACACACGTCGTTTTTATGACCCACATACCTGACCGCTATAGTAGCGTTAATGTAATTCGAGAAAAACATAGCTCATGTAGTGGTATCAATTATAGTATTGGCCTTGCCATTTGTAAGAGAGGAACCGCAAAAAGAGTTCCTATGCAAAAACCGCACTACATGCTTGCGAGTCTCACTCCATCCCTGTAATGCTTACCGCCAGACCACTAATGTTGCAACGTGGTTTGGCACAATCTGTCAACTTCAGCTTGCTTATATGGAAAATAACTAGCCGACTATATTATAACATTCAAACTGAGACTATCAAAGCAACATTATTATTCAACTGGAATGGAGAATACAGCACTTCTCTATTTCTACAACAATATATTTATTTTAAAAAAACTGACAATCGGCGCAATATGATTTCGCTAGAGAGAGGCCTGTTTATAACGAACTCTTAGGCTAATGTGGAGAAGTTCGACTGGTACTCTATACATGTATAGACAAAACATTTGATAAAGCGAAATTACATTGTACCGAACGATTTTATATCTCCCAGGAGACTTTTTGTAGCACGACTTTGCTCTTCGGAATATTGGACATACTATACCATTTTGCAGTTCACCAGCAAGTGTTGTTATACAGAATTATGTTTCATCAGATTCACAGACCTAACAGTTACATTTAAACCGGACGAAAAACACGATAGCATACATGTTGAGTTTGCCAATTATCATACTAATTTGTTGGCAAATGCTGAGTGTGTTGCAAGCACAAAGTATACAGAGGTAAACTCCCTGTATAAAAGCCCGTTACAAAGAAAGAGATCCTAAAGGAAGTCTTAAAGTGGATCAGCGGAGTAGGCAGCTCATTGGCTGTCAAAACACAGCCAGCGGCTCTTAAATGAAGTAAGGCAAGTATTGATATCGTGAGGAAGAGGCACCGACCGGAAAAAGTTGTATTACAACATCTAATATATTTGAAAGACGACGCGAACAATTATGTATTGTCAAAAACAGTTTGACCAAAATGAAAGTAATGTTTTTATTAACTTAAACACAAAGTAATAGAGTACTAGATCTAGTTCCGCGAGTCTGTGAAATGAGAGTAATAAAATGGATACACCTCTGTGCTTTAGTATAAATCGTTAACCGAAAGTAACGCGCAACACTGAAGTCGAAGTTAATTACAGTGACAAGAAACTCGTCAGCTTGTATCAGTCCCTTTCTATTAATTAGGTCCCAGGGCTCGTCATTATGTGACTAAATGGTTGACTAAATGGTCACCAAAATGGTAATTATATGGTCACCAAATTTTTACCTTCAGTTATCCGAAATGTCAATTCTGCAGTCTTGTAAGCTCTGATCAAATGTGAAATGCTCCAATTTTCCTGCTAATTGTGAGGCTCCTTGCTTTAGATATCGATCTTTTGCGTTAATATTGATTTACCATTTCATATCCGCTTCCGTACGCTGTTCAAATTCCGCGCCTACGAGAGGCGTTAACAAACAGGTTCTGACCAATCGTGTCCAATCAGCTAGTGCCCGGAGCTTTTTAGTCTAGTAACAAAAGGTCCGTAAGGACAGGCCTGCGTGCCACCTTTGTATATTCTGTAGTTGCAACGACAGTAGAGAAACGTGTTGGTTCTTTAAACCCCCAAAACATTGATAGATGTCATAAAAATATGTCAATCCGAAATAATGTAATCACATTTAACGTAAAGCGCGCTATCAAGCTATCGAGAATTTTACTTATTTTGAGTATTCTCTTGTGCATCACAGTTTAACATCGATTCGTTTCACAATATTCTAAGGAAAAATCTAGCACTACGCCATAGGTTTTTACTACGAATTTTGAACTGGCTGTATCTTTTAAAAGTTGTTATTAGATTTTCTTACAAAAAAATCAAATTTTTTAAGTTAGCAGACTCAGCAGACTACAAGAGTAGTATGGGGGTACACACAAGGGGCGATCCTTGAGCCAGCTCGATCCGCTAATAAAGGTAGTCTACCGAAATGACTAGGTAAACAATGCAAGAAAAACCCGAACGAATTTGTAGCAGATATGCAATATTACAGAAACCAAGGTTATTACCTATTTCAAAGTAACCATGACGAAATTCAGGTGTTAACTGAATGCTAAAGACACTGCGTGGGGTTTATCCACCTTTGGGGGCCCTAACCATCTGTTCACAATCTTGCTGAACAGCTTTTACGCATTTTGCAATTCGTCGTTGGGAGACCTTGTAATGCTTCTAGATATCCGTTAGCTGTAACTCATCTTTTGTTGCAATGCTCGACTATTCCTTTTTTGCCCTTTTCCTTTCCATGAACACTCGCTATATTGTCGCTAATGCGTGAACTACGCACGCATATCAAGTTTCTTACTTAGTTTCTTATTAGTAAGTCACTGCAGCTGAACGAGAAAAGCAATTAATATTTTAAGTACACAACATGTCAGCCCACTTTTTCTCTACCTTACATTTTGCAGGAAGTTATTTTTCTTAGGTTCGCTCTTCCGAAGCTCGGGAGAATTTATAAAAAATAATACAGTGCCTGGCTGGACTGCAGGAAGCGCCCCATGGTCTTAGAGAATGAAATGTCGACATACGCAGATTTACTATTGAGATGTTATGGACTGAGAATGATTTTCACAGGTATTACTAAACGTAATTTTTTAAATCGACCTAAAAACACAATTACTCTCAATGACCTTACAATAGCTCAAATAAAAGTTTCAGACTAACTTATACCTGTATGAATGTAGGCTAAGCTTGCTCAATGTGTTATCTATAACAACAGACTATTCGTGTGTATCACTTCCATCTACAATTCACATAAGCTAACGATCGATGTATCGATGCTTAACGACCAAAAGGACCACTCCTTATCAAAGGGCGACAATAACCTACGTGTGTAATAGAAAAAGAACAAGACACCATATATAAAACAACACCTGGTATTGTAGTTCATATACCCCTTGTAGCCGGGATAAGTAAGTACAGTTGTCCCAAACTCGACAAGTGGAGGTCAAGTATAACAAGACCTGTTGGAATTTAAGCTAACTGGGATATGATACCTTTCGAAACAACCGTACTTGGCGACACTGATTTGAATGCAAACTTAACTTGCTTCGAAAGCGAACTATTAGAAAAAGCTAAAAATCTTATCCCCTAAAGCAGCATTTTCCAGCGTGTTTCCTTTGTTACCCAATAGATCATAAAAAATAAAAACAGTTGTTCTGAACCAATATAGGAAAATGTTAATACTTCGCTATCTAACCGAAAATCACTTTTACCCCGTTTTACGCAATTCATTCACAAATCTGGACAGCACTTTGAAAGCAACTTCATGAATATTGTATACAACGCGCGGGACACCTTTAGGCCGAAAAGGACTCAGGTTCATGTCTTCCAGTTTTGTATCACAGGGTAGTAACGGTACCTGCAGGTTCAGGTTTCTTTCCCCGACCGTTCTTCCCAGCCTGCATAGGTTTACTAACTGCTCATTGGACTACATCGACGCATACATATGGTAAACAGGTGCTAAATACGATCTTTTTAGAGGGCTAAAGGTATGACATTTCTTTCCAACAAAGAGTCTACTGAAATTCAGTTAATATATTAGGCTAAATTAGATAGATCAGATATTTTTTTCTCTTACGTATGTCTTATCACTAGAACATCCGTTACACGAGGCAACTTCTTGGGCGTTTTACTCCTTCAATAAGCCCTAGCCTGTAGTTTCCCTGACCTTCAAGGAAAACGGTATTAAATTGCCCCGCTACAAGTTATCATCTTTTCAAACTCTTCTGTGACTGGTCCCAACTGGTCAAGAATGAATGCATGGAAAAATATAAATGGACTATTACCTTATCAGTTGGTAAATTGCTATTGGCACCCATAGCTGTATACGTGTCTGATCAGGAAGGCACCTTGAGGTTTGCTTACACCCAATAAGTTTCACAAAGACATTATCCTTGTCCTTAACGATTGTTTGAACACTTGGCGCTTTTTCTGTTGGTTGGTATTGCTCGAGTGAAATTAAATAATCCAAAGTTTCAGCGACAGTGCTCGGGGGGACAAGGACATATCTCACGGCACAAACAGCAACCTAAGCAAAATATTCATTTTTAAGACATGTAGGTATAATAATCGGGGTTTTGATCTTACACTTACCTACAAAGTACCTAAGTGGCCATGGAATTTAATAAAAAGGACACATAAGTGTATCTTGGCTCCAAACACTAACTGGAAACGTCAATGGCGCAGTGCGTCACGAGCAGCTTAGCCTGTCAGATAGGTAGTCAAAACGCTTTCAGGAATCAACAGTTCATATCTGTATAACAAATTATCGTCCATGTTAACGAAGAGTTTACGCACTTAACAAACACTCCATCTAATACTATTCTCGTACTTGGGGGAAAACAAGGGAGGGGAATTATTCGACACTTCCCATGACTGTAAGCAAGGTCGCTTGCCAAGTTTACTCTCAAGGTAGCTTGATGTGTCCGATTTAAACGCGTGCAGCGCTCCTGGTGGTGAGCGTGATGTACGTTCGAATAAGCCGGAATTGCATTTTTGAAACAAAGCGACTTAAATAATTTTGAATTTAAATTACCAAGAATTTAAATTTGTTTATTGGACATTAAAATTGGAATTTATTGCTCGTAACTATTTACTTGTAAAACGTACTTATAAGATAGCTGCCTGTGTCGCCCTCATTCAATTGTACCTGAAGCATTTTCCCATATCCTTGGCCGTTTCTGTAACCTTCGATAAATAGATACATGCTTTCTATAGCAACGTCACCAAGCGTCGAAATGTTACACGCCATAAAGAAAAAAGGCAGCGGTCGGGGCCTGCTACAGATCAATAGCCAGGAAAGCTAATAATGGGCTAGTCAAAAATTTATTTATATAAGCTAGAAAAGTGCGAGTATGCACTCCAACGGGTATCAGTAATATTAGCTGAATAGAACGCACACGTTCAAACCCCTGATTTAAAAGACGATTGCGATTCTTCTTTATCTTTCGATTCACTTTCATCCGGTTCCAAAGCCGACCGCAAATCATGAATAGTACCGTTGGGATCTTCAGTGGCACGCTTTTGTCCTGTCCAAGATGAAAAATAAAATGAACGAATAAAACTTCCGGAACACGAAAATCAAGTTCCATTGCAATGAGCGTGCAGGCAAAAGTTAAAGCGGAAGGCACAGAATTTCCGATCGCAACTGATCTGTATTCTATACAAATAGAATTATTTTTGCTTTACATGTTGGTCTATTGGAGACTATGAACATTATCCAAATATGGCTTTCTTAATTCGCGTAAGAATGCCTTGACCTTTACCCTCTGCCTCGTCCGCTTCAACATTTTGCCGTTCTGAGCCAGCGAAGGGCGCTTCTTCCGTATTACTTCGCTTACCTAATCAAATACTCAGCCTAAGTGTTCGCTTAAACATATTTTCGAACAATTCCATCAACACATACTTTATGAAACACAGAGCTTACAAGTTTCGGTGAAAAGAAAGTTACCTGCTTTCGTGTACGTGATTCCGTTCACAGTACCGGGCGTGTCATCTTCCAATTCTGCGTAGGCTAACATGAGCGCCTTTTGCTGCGATGTCAAACGAACCGGGGATTTTATCTTAACATGCACGTAATGATCTCCGTAGCCATAAGAATTGACTCGCTTCATGCCTTTGCCGGGTAAACGGATTCGGGTGTGAGATGAGGTGCCAGCGGGGATCTAAAAAGAAACATAGATATTAGCATAACACGCAACCTGGGTATAGCTTTCACACTGCGATTCTGAGAGAGGGCACCACTTGAGAGTGCACTCTTGAAAGGTAACCAACGGGCAATGAGGTGAACATAACTAACTTCTCTTTCCTTAACTTTTGCCTAGGAACTCTTCTAGAAAAAAAAAAAACTGCCTCTTTGAGAGCTTCGACAGTTCGTCGAACAGTAGAATACTCGTACCTGCAAGGTCAAGTCTTCGTAAATGCCTTGAATTCTGGACCCTCCTCCTAGCACTGCTTGAGCAATGGATATAAACACATCCGTATGAACATCCGCTCCATCCCGCCGAAAATAGTCCGATTTCTCAACGCGGAATGTGATGAAAAGTTCTTTCTGGCCGACTTGCATTCGTACCGTCTGACCGTCCTCCACACCTTGTCATCCCAGAATCAGTACTAGATTTGGTATTAAACGTTTTGGTTTTACCTGCCGGCACCGGGACCGTCACTTTTTTTCTTTGCACAGAAGAGCCTTTACCGTCGCAATTACTGCACGGTTTAGGAACGTACATACGAGTACCTAAGCACCTTCTACAAGTGGTACGCATCACGAACGGACCTACGACAAGGTTCGAAAAGATTCGACAAGTTTCAAAAGCAATATTTTAACACCCCTTTCGCTTTATGGCTGTCAGCCATACCTGTGGAAATGGTCTCCATGCCGGTACCATTACAATAAGGGCACTTGACGGCTTTCGTACCCGGTTCCGATCGTGACCCATTACAAACTGGACAAGTGTCCACGACATTTACGTTGATGTCCTTATTAACACCACGTGCAGCTTGCGAAAAGGTGAGGTTCATGATTACCTATACAAAAAACTATTAGATACCTAGAAAAAAAGACTCAGGTATGGGTTTTGGCCGCGAAAATTCACATACTTCTTGTGCAGCCCCGAATCCAAACCGAGAATCGGCGAAGTCTTCCGCATTACCAAATCCCCCGCCTCGTCCACCGAAAGCAGCGTCACCAAAAATCCGTCGGAATAAGTCTTCAGGGTCTATATTGGACTGAAAATTCCACGCATTGGCTCTAGCAAAATCCTGTGCATTGCCATATTGGCCACCACCGCCACCTCCCATTCCCATTTGCTCCGAAGTAGCGCCCCATGTGTCGTATTCCTTTCGCTTACTTTCATCGCTTAATACCTTTGTAGTATTAGTGAAAACGAGAATATTGATCCTATTAATAAGAAAAACTAGTTGAATTTTATACTTCGTAGGCTTCGGAAACTTCGTGAAATTTTTGCTTCGCGTTGGGATCAGTTTTGTTCGTGTCAGGGTGAAATTTCTTGGCAAGCTGGTAATAAGCCTTTTTGATGTCTTTTGCGGAAGCATTCTTCGCTACTCCCAATATCTCATAGTAGTCTTTCTTTTTCTGATGACTAACTTGAGTTGTGTGAAATGAACGATGTGAAATCAAGTTGCTACCTGCAAACACAATTATAAGTATATATATTTACTACTACTGGATGTTACTGTTCATTTTACTGAACTTGTAACGCGAGTGTCTTATTCGTACCTAGAAAACCCGCCGAGGACGAATATTTGTTGCTTATGACCGACGAGCATGTTCCATTTGTAAGTGACCGATAATGCCTTTGACAGGTTACGCATAACCTAAGCTGACTCGGAATTGTTTGCGTAGTACTAAAAATTTTGGTATACACATTTACCGAACCTAATCGAGTAGGCATGGCTAAAGTGGAGAGCCACACTTTCGTTGCTGCCATGTTTTCAGGTAATCTTTATATTTATACACCGTGGATATGATTAAAGATTGAATCACGTGCCGGGGAACCAAACAGCGAACAACTCTGGCTTGGAAGCCGTCTGTTGTGAATTCCCTGTTCGAGCTTTAGCTGCAGCCGTACTTCTTTCCAAATTTGTGCCTATTTGTTGGGGACGTCCTTGGAATCACGGTCGGTATCGGAGAGGAGCGAGGTTTACGAACCCTTGAATGCGACAACAAAATAGGTACAACAATATTCCCATCACCTAAAACTTTGCGTTAATACGAGCATTATAGTGGCTCAATGTCGTTGTCAGTGCAGCAGCTGCTGTTCGACGCAAAGCGCCTTGCAGGCCGTCTTAAAGATGATGAAGCCTCGGCTGAAATGTTGATTTCGCAGGCTCAAGCCATGTTTCGTCAAGTCGATGCTATGAAGGAGGTGAACTTAGAATACGTTAACTGGTCATTTTACTTTTAACGAATGTTCTGTTTGGCTATAGCTTCAGGAAAATTTCAACGAGTTGAATGAAGTCGCCCACCAACGCCCACACGCAGCACTGGTCGCTACTATCCAGCAAGAAAGTCGGCAGCTTCGGGAATTACAATCGGAGAACCGAGAGCTCCGTGCAGCTTTGGAAGAACACCAGAACGCGATGGAATTGATTATGTCCAAATACCGACAGCATGTCTCGCAACTTATCCAAGAAAATAAAAGGCCTTTGGTCAAGCCGGTCGACAGCCATGTAAAGATAGATATC
Organism: Triops longicaudatus; assembly: GCA_022885665.1. Taxonomy (NCBI): domain Eukaryota; kingdom Metazoa; phylum Arthropoda; class Branchiopoda; order Notostraca; family Triopsidae; genus Triops; species Triops longicaudatus. The sequence continues at coordinate 669,601 of JAGQDJ010000033.1, forward strand.
GTTTTGTTCAGAGTTTAATCTTTTTGCTTTAGGCTCTTCAAGAACAAACCGACAAAATCTGTGAAATGGCTGCTATAATGCAGAAAGCAGTGACGGTCGATGATGAAGCAATTCCACGACAGGCAGAATTGTTCTCGCGTTTAATGACGGAAAATAAGGTAAGGAATAGCTTTAGAACGTGTTCTATTGAAAGTTGTCTGTCTTGTAATGTATTTCATTATATTCTCAAATTAGGGTTTGCGCGAGTTATTGGAAATCTCTTCTCACAATGGATCTGTGCGGAAGTCGCTGCTGCACATTGCCACGGAGGAGAAAGAAATGCAAACCGATGTCATTAAGAGTTGATGTCTCCAATTTAGATATGGTCAGGAAATATTTGATCTGGGTACGAACAATGTGTTACGTGTACATACATATATTTTTTCTTATTTTCGCAACCAGTGGTCGTGACACCTTCACTATCTTAATTCATGTATAGCTTCCTCCGTATCCTTGACTTAATTTTGCCCCTACGCTGTTGTATGAGTGAAAAATACCATAGCCAATTCATTCAATACAAACATTATTATTTAGGTTGATCTACGTCTGTTAGTCGCTGGGAGGCAAGCTAGTTGCAACACAAAGTTTCTTTTCTGCGAGCAAATATAAATGACGTTAGCATGCACCTGTCATTCGAAGAATCAGGTTGTTTTCAATGACAAGTCGGACAGACAGTTATTTTCTCCATATGTGCATCATGTCGTCCATATACGTCTTCAAACATACCTTGTCTCTGTTTATAAAATGAAGAGCAATACACAGAAGTTCGTAATTGAACGTGATGACGACACACTACCGAACTATTTCCCGGAGAAGCAATTTTATCTGTAGATGTCAAGTGCAGAAAGTCTAGAATCACTGATTGTGAAACGAATGGTCAGCGCTCGATTTGGTGTGAAGCTAAAGAGCGATTTAGCTATATAACTGAGACCTTTAGAAAAAGGAAAAATGAGACGTTTACGGGCTACGCTGCCTTTGACATTGACAAGCTTTGTGAGTACAAGTGCGCCACTCACACTACTCGAAATATGCCACCTGGGACAGCTGGATCTACCCGCCTTTCCAGACAAACTAATCCAATATAAATGCACGAGTAAGGTATTACAACGAGTAAGTGCAGTCCGAACAAGTGAATTGGACTAGAGCTTATTACTTCCGAGTTGTCATGAAATTCATTCTAATTGGGGTATTAGGGCTAACCCATATGGCCCTAATCAAGACTTCGATTAGTCAACCAATAGTTCTAGGTGAAATTCTAGACAGGCAAGCCGCCATCAATTGCGGAAGTTTGCAGTCCGTTTACGTTCCAACTAATATGCAAGTAAATTTTATATTGAAATATTCCGTTAAGATTAGACTGAAATTCTTACTTTTTAAGGGGCGGGTGAATTCTCCCAACTATCCATACTCTTACCCGGCTAGTTCCTACTGCGTTTGGGTTATGAACACGGATGCTAATTCCATATTCAAGGTCACATGTGACCCTATGCAGATCTCTTGTAACGACTACGTGCAGATTTCTCCTACTGGTGACACAACCTTTCAATCCGCGTATCCGGCCCAATGTGGTTATGGACCTATTTACTTTAACTCGACAACCAATAGTGTTGCCATTCGATTCTATTCTTACCCGTCTACGTACTCGGGGTATTTGCAATGTGTAGCTGTATCTACACCCGTCTCACCACTAACGACAACGCAGCCTCCGACAACTACGACGCGACTTCCGACGACAGCAACTCAACCTCCGCCGACAACGACTCGACCTCCAACTACGACAACTCGAGCTACAACTACGACAACCCGAGCTGCAACTACGACAACGCCGAATACCACGCCAACGCCATGCAAATGCGGAGTCAAGGGAGCGGTAAAGATGACTAAAATGTCAAAAATAGATTTGAGAAAGAAAGTGTCCATTTAGAGTCGCATAGTAGGAGGCCAGAAAGCGGGTGACTACGAATGGCCTTGGCAAACCATGCTTGTAGACCTGAAAGATAATGGGAATCAGTACTGCGGTGGCACTTTAATAAACGCTAATTGGGTCGTCACAGCTGCGCACTGTATAGACACTAAAACGACAAGTGATATTGCCATTATTGTCGGCCAAAATAATACCGCAGACCTTACTTCGACTGGACAGGTAGGTTTACAAAATATAATAAAGTTTTCTTGCAATATTAAACTGAAGTCTCCACACATTGCCTGCAATTACTATCTAAAAAAGATTATCGCTAGGTTCGCTATGTTTCCAGAATTATGAAGCATCCTCTTTTCAATTCCACTACTGTCGACAACGACATCGCACTCCTCCAACTAGACGCTCCTGTAGCTTATACGCAAGCTGTCCAACCAATTTGCTTACCATTTAAATACCCTGGTTACGAATTTACTAAACAAGTCGGCACAGTGACAGGTAGACATGAATTAGACGTCACCTAGGTTAAAATTTGAAGTGTAGGATGGGGAACAACAAGTTACGGCGGAGTCCCTTCTACTAATTTGCTTGAAGTTACGCTGCCTATCTTGAATACCACGGAATGCAGAAAATATTCCGCAATCGCGAAAGTGGTCACCGATAATATGATTTGCACATACGCTGACAACAAAGATGCCTGCCAAGTAACATGAGTGACAAACCATTCCATAAAGTTATCACGACACATTTGTATGCTTTGAAGGGTGACTCTGGTGGTCCTTTGAATTGGCAAGAACCATCTTCAGGCTTAGTATATTTAGCAGGCATTGTCAGCTTCGGCATTGGCTGTGCACGACCGCAAACTCCAGGTACGAAATATTTACGAACTCGAATTTCGTTCGCTTAACGATAATTGTTTTTTTTCGCATAGGTACTTATGCCAAAGTGACTAAATATCTGGACTGGATAAAAACTACTACAAGTAAGTACCAAGTAACTTATCACTTCAGTCTACTTTCATCGCTTTGTTGCTACAGATTCACAATTTTGCTCGCCTTAAGCTGGAATACCACTAGCAACAGTTGTTCGAAGTCACCAAACTAGTCAAGCGGGAAAGTTACGTAAATTAATAGTATGCCGAATCCATCTAAAATATTCAGCTAAATTGCTTAACGATTTTACAATTTTAATCAATTTAATAGTAATAATGAAAAAAGAAATGGCTACGTTTATGTAGACGTTTTTGTGTCTATTTGTATTCCAAACACCAATGGTACTGTGCGGTAGTTGATTACATAAAGGCAAACGTCTTCTGTGTCGAATTTTGCCTTACTGAATCCATTAGTTAGTTTTATTGCAACATCTTCCCAGACACAATTTTTAGAAGTGATAATGATTTGGGCTGAGTACACTACTTAGACCCGATGTATTGCGGTACTTAAAAGTCCATCTTGTGAGAGACTTACTTTTCTGAAACCGTAACGCAAGAAATTGCCGCCGGCTAGAAGAAACCGGAGAACCTCTAGAGTCTGTAAAAGAAAGCTTAATAGAATTTTGGCAACTCCTGGGAGTCAGAGCAAATGTGAGCAATGATATTTTAGCTTTCAAGTAACCTAAAGCGTCTCAATCTGAATAACATTATGTCAGGAGTTTTTTTTTTTAAATCTACAAGAACATTTTCCACTGATTTTATTGATTTATGTGGGTACAGTCATGTATATTGAACGTGCAAGGGCACGGAATTTTTCTTGGAAAGAAGAGCTTTCTCTAAAAGGCATAAATTACGAAGCTTCTCTTCCTTCCTCCCTCGGGTAGATAGTTGAGATGTCGCTCCTTTTCTTTCCCTTGTCTGCTTCACTTACCCAGTGGTAGTGGAATGCAACGTCAAAAAAAGTTAGCTACACAGAAAATGCTGACTAGAAATAACCAAAGGGAAGTCAATCCTTTAAGTGGACGAGGTTCGGCCAAACCGCAGAAAGTTGGACGTCAGACTGCGACCTTGGCGCAGAAATTTACCAGCAACTTTACGCTCTGGGTCAAAGAAATCTGGGTAAAAACTGCGACCAAAACGAAGGAAATTGGAAGTGAGGCTTCGTTGAGGACGACTGTAAAACAAAGGCTCATCTAGGGATGCATCGTCGTGTTGGGTGCCATCGTTATTCGGCTCTTTGTGCATCTCATCAGCAATGGCATTCTTGTATCCACTTCTTCCGAAACGAATGAAATTTTTATCCAAAGCACTGCGCCGAAATAAACTACTCCTCCCATCACCATTGTAAGAATATTTGCCAGGACTGAATTCTTCTTTTCTTTTCATAGGCGGAGGCAAGCTTAGATCTTCGGTTTCTGAAAGGTCAGTTTGGTTGCCACCACTCTGCAAAAATGCGTAGTAATCGCGTAGATCTTGACGGGCTTCGATAAGTTTTCTTAAGTGGGCGATTTTGGAAAGCTCCTCGATAGTCTTCAGTTCTAACCCTTCAGGTGGAACAGAGGGCATCTGCGGCATATTAGGCTTACTCGTATGTATAGCTGAGAGATGCCACTTGTCATAGGGCAATGAGTAGGGGTTCCACTTGATGGATGACGTTAAGGTAGGTTTCATGACATGGGTGCACGTTACGGCAAACAACACAGCTGACACGACCGAAGGCATAATTCCTACGATATACTAAAGCAGCCCAACGAAAATTACGGTATTTTTAAACGGTGAACGAATTCTTACAAAGTTTCTTACATGCTTTACAAAGCTGTCTGTTATCATGCACGTTTCAAGTTTACTCATGAATAAACTGTAAATGAAACTTAAATGATTTTCATGCAACGGTTTTCACACCAGTTACTTAAATACGTTTAATTTTTCTGACTGTTGTGAGAGCAATATTCGCCAACATAAAACGGAAAAATTCTACAGGATAGTTTCACGCAGTATTCTCAACTGAACTAATGAAACAAAATGTGACAAATTATTTCTTGAGTTAATGAAACTATTTAGCTTACTTGTTTAACGTTGCTACTTGTTAACCCGGATGAAGTGAATGGACCTGTCTCCGTTCAGTCCGGGTCACGATAAGGTCGCGTACTGACCCACGCAATGGTGAATAGACAGTGTTTATGGAAGTGGTGGCCGCCTACGAACTGTGACCGAAGAATTCATCGCGAACACCTAAGCCACGCCTCCTTCTTCCAAACTGTTCCTTATGCGCTTCTCGGATTTTGTGGGGTATAGCTATATTGTGTTCTGAAATTTTCGACAGCATCAGCTAGCAAAAAGAGAGACGCTGGAGTTATGCTTGACATACGTAGACAATAATGGGGAGGGGAAAATGGTGAACGACGACTGTCAATCAACTCGTAGCGAGATGAATACCTAGGGCTTTTCCAATCACTTGGGGCTCACCACAGCTTCTTAACGCTAATCGTAGAAAGCTCCTTTCATGACAAATAATTTTAGACGTGAATGGACCTCGATCTCGACATAAAAGCTTTCCCACAAGTAAGCGTATGGGCCTGTAATTATGTCATAAGCGGGATCGGAAATGAGCCAATTCCAAGTGCTTCCTGAGGGTAATTTCTTGCACTTTAACCATTCGTCATACGTTTCATTCAGACCACAAGTTCGCATGTCTAACGGCAACTTTAAGTACTCGAAGGAAGCAAATACGCACAAAAAATGATTTCGACTTTTTACTTTTGTTGAGTTCACCATATTGACATGGAAAGTACAATACGAAGGCATTTTCGTTTCACGTGAATAAAATAAACAAACTATTACTTTGCAATTACCTTGTCCTCAAAAAAAATTTTTAAAAAATAAAAAACGAACGCGACTTTTCTCAATGCAAGCTAAAATGTAGAAAAATGGATCTCGTAAATAGACGAGATACTACAATGGTAACTCAGTCGAAAACAAGCGATACATTCTGTCTCTGGTGGCAAATAAAGTTCGTCATTCGCAGGCGAACTGCACTGCATTTTACATCCCTTGAAATTCTCTGTACCTTATGTGTGAAAGGAAGACAACAAGAAAACAAACATTCGAATGCGGAATCAGGGGAATACACCATAAATAAACAGAAGCATCGGCGAATACACAGAAGACAAACCGCCTCCAAGTCGGGCGGGTGGACAATTACAATGCAGTACTAGTGTTTCTGAATGAAGGAAGCCATTATACATGGTATTGTAAAAAAAGACAAAGGGGATGAATGCAAGTTGCGTTCGTAAACCTCAGCAAAATTACCCATGAATTTCAAATAACTTAGTTTAGCGTTCTCCTTGCAGCAACTCAAGAAGCGGTCCCCGACGCAAACAGCGAAGCGGAGGACAATTGTCGACTCTATTTCACGCAAGACTTTCTTCCTTTCAGTGCTTCTTTATCCGAGTTTACACAAGACAAGAAAACAGGCACGAGCAATTACCCTAACTGGCTTAAGCCAAGTGAAGTACATTGAAAGGTTTAGATCCTGTGCAACATTCGCACTTCCGTTTGTCAATAAAAGCTTTCAGTACTTTCATAGCTCTCAGTGTATTGCATACGAAAACAAACAAGTTACCAATCCGACAACACTTATACCTATACTACAATAAGATCAACAACTTAAAGCTGTTGCTTCTAATTCAATATGTATTCATGAAAGTTACGGCTAATACACGTTGTTTATTGGGAAGCGACAAACTACAGTAGTTAAAAAGACGAAAGACACCGAGTTTCTTACTCATGTAATTCGATGATTAACAAGGCTATAAAGAAAGGTTTTCGACAGCTTTTGAATAATTTTAAGGACATTTTGCAGCAAATGCTACAACTAACTAATCAATGAACTTGCAATGAACAATCAAAGAAAAGGCAGGTTTAATTTTCTGAAAAGTACTTTTTTCTATTTTACAAGGAGAACTTATAGTCCATATCGTAGTCAGGTTTACCGGCCAAGTGGCTAGCAATAAATTTGCTGTGAATTTCCGGAGAGAAGTACATTACCTTAACAGCCGCGTCTTCTTTCATCCTTTTACCCCATGCCCTCTACAGGTAAAAACATTTAACTTTTAATTTGTCAATTCTGAAATATCTTCGAACCATTTGAGAAAATTTGTCTTCGGGAAATGCAGGTCCTCCTAGGAGAATCTTTAATGCAGGCAAGCGTTCACACCACGGCCAAATCATGTAATCTAGCATGCCTGGCTGTTCGCCTATAACGAATGTAATTGCCATTTATACGAACGTGACTAACTGATCAAACAGAACATTATGTGATTACCTCCAAAATATGGGCTGCCTCTTTTAACAATTTCGGCTTCGAATATACCCAAGCCTTCCGCAAGATCAGCGAGAAATTTCGCTCGAGTTTCTTCGTCTTTACTGTGATAGAGTTTATACATTGGGCCCGTAACCTGAATAAACAAACTCTTGTTCACGACCATTACCTTTAATTCAAAAGAAAACGCTTGCATTGTTAAAAAGTTCCATGAACACACGATCTTGAGCTTTCCGCAGGGGATCGGAAGGATATAAAGATCGTGGCTCAGGATATGCTTCATCCAAGTAATCAGCGGTAATCAAACTTTCAAACATCAGTTCACCATTGACTAATTCCAAGCAAGGAACTTTGCCCAGTGGGTTTTTGGCAAGATACCACTCGGGTTTGTTCAACAAATTGATGTTCACTATTTCATGTCTAGTAAAAATCGTTAGAACCACAAACAATAAAAAAAGAAAACATGGCATCATACTTAATGTTCTTCGCTTCGAGAACAAGCCGAGTACGCTGGGCGTAAGGGCAGTATCTCATGTTGTAAAGTCGTAGGGACTCCGGACGTTCCGGCGCCACCGAGCCTATTCGTTTTTTCAAGTCACATGTTAATAAACTTTATCTAATAATCTCGCAAAGTAAATCCTATTGCTCAATACAGAACTTCATATCTATGTATGAGCACGTACTGGGAAGTGATCTTTATTGGTTGCATTACCGGCCTAGAGTGGCCAATATGGATGACGTCCAGGTTTTTGCAAAGGACAAAAGAATTGGTGTGAGACTATCTACACGTTAAAGAATGGGACAGAAGTCATAAGAGAGAAAAAGATAAGCACTCACGTTGGAGACATCGAGTGGAAAAGACTAAGAGGAATTTATGATAAGCTTTTGCAATTTTACTAAAATTTTAATTTTTCCCCCCTAAATAAAATTTTCGATAATAATTTTATTACAGTACCCTAAGTTACAAGTGTCGTATCGCTTTTCAGTTTCTTACACCAGTAAATTATCAATTTCTGTATACTTCGTATGTCCAGCAATAGGTTCTGGCTGCGAAAGTGGAGTTTCGAGCCATTTGCGCGCCTCAAAGTCAAATTCTCTGGCTATCATTATTTATCTACCTTTGCTAGGTGACATTGCATATTTACTTTGCCTTCATTGGTCTCGCAAGTTTAATAGTAGCTTCGTGTACAGGTCTAAAGATACGTGACCTTTTCTCCACCATAACGCGGATGCTATAAACTTAATACTTCTATTGAGTAAGGACGATGTGTCGTCAAACATGGTGTAGCAAAAGCACCAATTTCACTTTGGAAAGAGCTCCAGTTCAAAAGTCCCGCCAAATCTAAATGCCAGCTAAACGAAGCAAGACCCAAATGCGCAGGCTAATATTTTCTTTTATTTTTTTCCTGCGCTTTTATTTATGTTCAAGTCACGTTTAGACCATATTCATGACATATCCAGCTTCATAAAAGAATCCTATGAAAATTAGAACGTTATGTCTATTTTACGCTGAATCGCAAAAGAACAATGTCTAAGTGCATTAATTTCAATAAGGTTCTCTCCTCCATTGAGTAGACTTGTAATAGCATTTAATGGCGAAGACGATAAGGATTAAATGCAGAAACAAGCCTATACAAGCCTCTAAGCGTGACAAGTGTAATGACATCAGGTAGAGATATCAGTCCTTAAACGTATCATGGTGAGTCTTATTATTGATCAACTGAACTTTCTAGTGAGAGTAATAAATGCGTTGTTTCTGTACACACGTAATAATCAACTATTTAGCTATCAAGGCAAAAATACCTGCAGCCAAATGTTGGGTTTCTTTCACTGGTGCCATATTATCCACAAAACAAGTGCCAAATCTATGCTTCTGTGCTGCGAACAAAAACTTCCCTGACTGAAAACGCCAACGATCATGCCAGCGAAGTACAAATGAAACGGCCATGGCAGTGACGTAGACCGTGGAGGCAAGTGAACCTTCGACCAGCACTATCAGCCTTTGGGCATGTAACTGCCGTGACTCAGCAGAATCGAAGATGACAAGAAATTTCCTTCCTTTATTTTCCAGTTTATTTTTATTTATCTCATATTTTTAGGAAGACACATTCATTTTTAGAGATTTTCGTACTCAGAACAATTTACATTTGTTTTTGTTTCAGATTCAATTGACTACACACTCTTCGCTTGGAATTTCGAGTCAAGGATTAACTTAAAACTGTTTGAAAGAAATCAAGATGATGTTGCTCCATATTGTCACGTCAGTTTTTCCCGCGATTCCCGCAGAGACCTGTCCGGGCAAGTCAGCACACGTTTGGAACGTTTGAGAGCGACTTCCGAGAATTCAAGGAACAGGAGTGTGAACGCGTTCGGGATCCGTTGGAACTTGCCGTAACGAGCTTTGTTGTTTGCAGCGAAAGAGGCCAAACAGTGTTCCGGTGTTGACGCCTACGAAGAGAACTAATACATAAAATAACAATAGTCGACAACACATGCTAGTTGTGCATCCAGTTCATAATCGTGTGTGGTTACAAGCACTTGTTTTGGTTCAGTACAGCAAAAATCGTTACTGCTTGACTAAAAGATAGCCGTATCTATCTGAAGGCCATCTACGTCGCTGTAATTTACGAATTTTCAGAGGTACTGAGATTTACATTTCACATCTTCAAATAAAAAATTGTTATTTTTCAATACTCGCCCGTCGACCATGTCCGCCACTGGCACCTCAGCATTGGAAGGTCCCGAGTCAAGGCGTCCACGACTCGACGAGAGCAACCTGATTGACAGCGGTGCGGAGACTATTTACAACTATCAAGTTCACGAAACTGCCATAGTAAGGGATTCCGAATATGATTGGTCACCGGCTGAGGAAGAAATTAGCATACACCATCCTTGCTGTAGTGGAAATTGCAGTGCCGCCAACCGAGCTTCTACCATTCAGGGCGCCGTGTTTCAAGTGGGCGAGGAGTATGAGATTGCTTCCTTCTCGGACAGTAGCAGTATATGTCTACAGAATCTTCATCTGGAATGGAGGACTGCTTTTTACCAATCATAGCAGCGACTGCCGCATCAGATGCGGGATTTTTTTGCCGATACCAGTGACGTTTCGTTTTCTGATGAAGAGCTAATAATTCAGTATTCACCAGTGCGTCCTACACATGGTGGTACCAGCCCAGACTCGGATCCTGCTATTCTATCCACCGACAAGTGGAAATGCGTCGTCTGCAATCGGGCCATTACTCTAAAGATGCGTTATTGCAACGCTTGTTACCAGACTCGTTCAGCCTATTCAGGCGTGACATATCCATCTTATTCAACGTCCACCAAGAGCAGCAGTGGTTCATTAAGCAGTTCTTCAGCTCCTGTACCTGGTTTACCCGATGTCAAATTGAAGAAATTGGTTCTTTTATGATGTGTTGGGTGAATTAATCCGGCCATCAAGCTTAGTGCCCCAGGGTAGCAGCCGATGTCATGACGCCAAGTTTGTTCCATTTAACACCACAGCAAGCTACAGATGTCGCTTCTTCGCGTTATATGAATCCAAGTTCCAAATTAGATTATCTTAATCAGATCCAGGTACGCTTTTGCCTCTTGGAAACGTCCTGTGAGCAGGACGACTGCTTTCCTTCGAACGTGATGGTCAAAGTCAATGGCAAAGTCGCCACTCTACCGAACCCCATTCCAACCAACAAGCCCGGAGTTGAACCCAAACGGCCTCCACGACCCGTTATTATCACGTCTCTGTGTTGTCTAAATCCATTACTTGCCAATGAAATTGCTGTGACCTGGAATTCTGAAGCTAGACGCGGTTTTTAAGTAGCGGCGTATTTGGTGCGCAAGCTGTCGTCGGAAGATTTGTTGCAAAGGCTCAAGAACAAAGGCAAACGCGCTTCAGAGTACACGAAAGGCCTAATTAAGGACAAATTAGCGGAAGATAACGACATGGAAATTGCTACGACGTCATTGCAAGTTTCCTTAATGTGTCCCTTGGGCAAAATGCGGATGGCTCTACATTGTCGTTCGTCACTCTGCCACATCTTCAGTGCTTTGATGCCTCGCTTTTCCTGCAAATGAATGAGCGCAAACCAACGTGGGTTTGCCCAGTGTGTGATAAGCCCGTTTCGTACGATAACCTCTGCATCGATGCGTATTTTTCTGAAGTGCTGTCGTCGACGTTACTCCCTAAAGATGCTGCCGAAGTTCAATTACTCGGAGACGGTTCTTGGAGTGCTGTTGCCCTCGCTAAGAAAGCAGTTGCCGCCCAAGCCTCGAAGCCAGTTGCCGTAGAAACTGTAGCTGTAGACGACTTGGAGTTGATTGATTCTCCTCCTGCCAAGAAGCGAGCCGTGCCTATGGCAGTCATCACCCTGAGCGACTCGGATGACGATGATGCGTCTTCGCAAAAGTCAACGAAGGACTTAAAACGCTCAGATTCTTGTGCAAGTGCCTCGCCAGTGTCCAGTACCTCCGCGCCCACGCATCCAGCGTTCGAGTGAGTTTTCTATTCCTTTGAATGCGCATGGTTAATTCCTGCAGTGCTTTTATCACTTGTCTTTCGCGTCGTACGTAAACTTTCGCGCTTTTTAACTATTTCACATACAACTCCAAGAACAGGTACTCAGTACTCCCCTTCTCTATCTCAAAAGCCCCACTGACCTAACTCAAAACCCCAACTGCCTCTCTGTGTATTTTTTTTCCCCTTTTATAACCTTCGGCCTCGCTACCCCCCACCAGGTGCAACGTGGCACCGTTCGAGTTAGCGACGCCGAGGTACACAACTTTACCACACGAACTGCAAAAGGGGCCCCCTTTCTGTTCTATTTTTAGATCGAGTGATATTATAGCGTTACAATATACAGAAGCTTAAAGAGGTCTCTAGCAAATCTCGTAACGTCACGTGCCATGAAATGCGTAACTCTATCATAAGACCATGTCAACAGAAGCCTTTAACGCGTGCTTCGGAGATTCGCCCCGATAACATATCAGAAGCTGCAACAATAATGGATGCTGTCCGAATTTAGCTGGACTGGGTGCGAACGTTTCAAAAACTCCAACTGGGATAGAACTTTCAGGCTAAGGAGATGTGCTTGACGACGAAGACCTTCGCACTTGCTTGTGACACGGGCGGCACACTGGGACATCCATTTTTGTGTAATGACCAGGTAAAGATGTTTGTTTATCGATGCATCTAGTACAGAACACTTCGCCGCATCCCCAGCAGTGCGACTGAGAAAACAGAATTATTTTTTATTAATTAATAAGACTCAGCTTTCTTTACTAACCTTTTTGCTGAAATGGTCAAAAGGAGTTGAACACACACACTCTCGGATATTACGTAAGCTCTTCCAGTCCAACGCAACGGACTTCACCTCGTAAGTCAACTGTTCTGTAGTAACCGTTGCGTCGTCCGCGAAAACTGAATCACTATTGCCATAACTGGATGACAAGGGATGATCGATCACCGTTTGAAGTCGTAGGTTGTCGAGTTTTTCACTAAGCTGACCCTACACAGATTCGCCGCAAAAAAAAAGTCTTTAGAAACGAAGTGTAACAGAACCAGGAACACGTTTCTTACCGTGCAGTCTGTATCATTCTTTTCTTCAAGTTCTTTATTATCAACGTTATTGGCACTCTGCTTGTCGAAGAGTTTCTTTAACGCCAAAATTCTCTGAAATACAAATTTTATATAAAGTCAAACTGTAAATCTTATTCATACTGACTTTTTGCAAAAATTTAATGTGCTCATTTAGCGAGTCGGAATGGTCTCGTGAAGCTATCACCACATCACTTAGAGATTCTCGAGGGTGCACACCACTTTCAAACCGGCAGTACAAACCACGCCAAAACCTGCATGAGAAATGACAAAAGTGAAAGAGTAAATACATAAAATATGTAAACAAATATTTAAAGAAGACGAATAAAGAGAAAATTCCTAGCAAGGAGTTCCCTAAAAATATTTCTTGTAGAGCTTCGTATCTACAACGGCGTCACGCAGAGATTTGGTCCCTCTGACCGTTAGTGTGCAAAAGATTAGGTTGGAAAAATCTATACGATGGAACAGAAACTGACAAACATACTTGATGTTTTGTGGGGAAATATTCAGCAGTAATGTTTTTCCATACGCGTCAGCATTGTACAGCGGATTGATGTACTGTTGAGAATGTGCCGAGACGTGTCCCCATAATGAATAGGACATTTCGTTCAATCTGAGGATAAAACCATGGAGAACTCAGAATTAAACTCATATTCTGAAGCTCACGAAGCTTATACTTTAAGTCCAGACGATCTTTCTCGCAGTTGCCGATGAACGTCCCATACTGACAGGAGTAGACATGGTCATGGAGCAAGAGCAAGAAGCGTTCATTGAACTGCAGGGCTGATGGAAACATCTGCATCAACTGCCAAGTACAGTCGATAAACTGGGAGAAGATCGGAGAGACTTCCTTGCTATCTCCTTGCAGGAATCCACAGCGATCTGTGAATTTGTGGCCGAAAGCCAGCCATTCTTTTTCTATCAAAGCCTATTCCACAGCTCTTACATTTGAGTTAGACAAGCTAAGTTAATGTTACCTGATATCCTTGCAACGTCCTATAGTGTGAATCGAGTAATAACGCTGCTAAAGAGCAGACTTGCGCCGTGCGGTCCCATCCGTCCGAACAATGGACAATTACGCTAACCCCGTCATCCAACGCTTTTGCAACTGCTGAAGCTGTTTCGAGCACCGACTGAATATGTCGCAACCAGCCACTGGATTGAAGTCCAGACAAGAAAGCCGACATGGATGGGGTCTTTAGCTCGAACGCTATAAATCAAGGGGTTTGTCATTATAATTGCATGCTCCAAATGTCGATTGTATCCTTACTTTCCACCAGCTTAGCTAGACTGCTACGCATGACGTGAATGTTCTCAATGCCCCAAAACTGGAATTTAATGTTGTCGTAGAAATTCTCATTTTCATAACCTTTGCCGGCTGCTCGATTGGCCATCGCATTAATCTAGGAAACGACTGTAAGTAACTGGTCCATAGCTATTGTACAAGAATACGTACTCTGGGCCTTGTGTCGACAACATACATGAATCTAGAATTAAAGTTGCTTTGCAGTATGCATGTTAAGAGCTGCTCATCTTCGATACACCGCGCACTGAACCCTGACAAGGGCTGACTGCAGCGACACAGAGCTGCCTGTTGCGATTAACAACACATCAGTGAAATTCTTTACTGGTTTAACAGACGTACCCCATTTTGGTGATAATAGGATAAAACGGGCAAACGGCCTTTGCTTCTGAAATTGGCACTACCCATGAGAACAACCGCTGAGGCGGATTTGGGCACAAAGAGCGCTCGGGGATAAGTATCACACAACTACAGCGAAAGCAATTATTATTTAGTGTGCTTTTTAGTTTACTTCAGCAAAGTGACGCATACTTCATAGTTTTTGTTTAAAGGTGTTAAAACCCATTGTTCGTTGGGAATCCCCATTCTTTGATATTCTGCCTCGAGATCGAAGAAAGTCCACCCCACATGCCGAGGAATATCATCCGCACTTGACGTGTAATGGAAACAGTACAGGTCTTGGATGTGCACTACAAAATCAGGGCGTTACTCCAGAAATGAATCATCGTTCAGTAGGGTCTTACTTGGCTGAGCGAGTTGCTGCAGGCTTGTGTACAGGTCATGGCATTCATGCTCTTTAGGTACTATGAAAGTAACAAAGTGGAATGTTTTGCAACGGATGTGCAATGGAGCACCCAAGGTAGACAAGGGTAATTTCTGCACTGTGGCAATATGTGTAAGTAGAATCTGAAAAACGGAATATAATTTTCTGCATAACGGAAAAGTACCGTAAAAAGAAACTGTATCAAACATTCATTTAACGTAATTACAAACATAAAAATGACGAAAAAAGTTATGAAGCAAAAGCATTGCTCAAGACGTCAACGAAATTTCAATTTACCCAAGTTTCTCTTTTGCCGTCAGGATCCACAAATATTAGGTGAGTAGTCGTCAGATACAACGTGCCAGTAGACGGTTTGCGACTGTTGTAACGATCTAGCATGCGGACATTTTCCACCTACAGAGAAAAATAAATCAATCCTGTTATAGTCTACCATGGAAATGGATAGTATGTTATTTTTTACGCATTCATCACATTTTCTCTTTTAAAAACCTTTTTGTTGTAAAACTGGCCCTTCACCAACTTGGGCTTTTCCTTGAGCCAATCTCGTAAACGATGTATGACGGAATGGGTTTGGGGCAAGCTAACGTCTAATGAGGGTTGTTTGTAGGGTGACGTCAAGCTTGAGGACCGTATCTTCCATCCCACTTTGCTAGGCTTGTTAGTATTGATCCCTACATTTTCTTCGTTCTGGCTAACGTCGCTTCTACTGTTGAATGTTTGACTACGTGATAACTTCCCGGGACAATCGATGAGCCAGTCGCCCTTTTCACATTGTTGCTGTTCCGAAACATTCTCTTCCGGATCGTCGTCCGAACACTGCGTACTAATCACGGACACTGATTTTGACAGCGAGGGAATTATGGTACACGATCCCAAATCTGAAAAATCTGCTAGCTTTTTGGCGACTTGTGAACCAAAGGAATGCATAGAATGAATACTGTAACGTTTACGAGGTATCGATTCCGTGGAACACTCCTCACGTTGGTGGCTAAGGATCTCCATGCCTTTTCCCAGCGAAATGCACTTTAGTAATTTTCTTTAACGTAGTCGATAGCTTTTTTCAGGAAAGACACGATTAAACTTGTCTTTGCCACTCTAAATGGAGCTCAAACTTATTCGTTCCACTGAGGAGATCCGAAAGTGTCTAGGCTTCTACAGTTGCGACGTTCACGGCGGAGCGACCTTACTACCGAAACCTTCCTGATCGATAAACTGATGTAAAACGCGCTGTAACTTCTGTTCGCTACGCTAAGGCGCAAGTTGCTTCCCAGAGCTGGTGAGCTTGTACGAAGATACTACCCGACCAAAGCATTACATGACCAAAGTAGCACAATAGCGGGAAACATGCAGGAATTTCAAACCCATGACACCTATTGTTACCCTCTGTAACGCTAATTCAGATGACTGCCTATATATTTCTTTATGTTCCTTCTTATTCCTTTTTGCTGCCTCTAAATCAGGGATGTTCATTTTTTTTGTTTTTTTTTTTCTTCTTTTTCATGTTTGACAGCACGTTGACAAACTGAACGTGCTCTTCTCCCGCACTTCAATACTGAAAATTACCTGACATCTAGAACACGGCGAACTCTTCAACTCTTCAGGTCAACGATGCTTAAAATTTTTGCACATTATTTAATAATTGCATAGGTATTACGGTTGTTTAGAACGCACTGTTAAATACGTTTCTAAAAGACTGAAACACAAAAAGACACTGCACATTGATATTTTTCAGTGAACTATGTTGACAATGGAAAAATTCATGGCCATAGTTTATAGTAAACTGAGTTCTTCCATTTGCGTGAAGTAATCTCCTATAATTTCTTTCACGTCGTTTAAAAAGTCCTGCAATGTTTTTTTAGGCGTGATTACTCATTAATATCTGGCTGTTAGAGTTGAAGAGTTCGTAGACGCATCACTTCACACCAGAATTTTAGGACATGCCATTTGTTTCTCACACACGTGCATGTTCCTACTCAACTTCATGACTCATTTACTTAGCCCGTGTGGCTTGGTCGGAAATTTGTTCCGAAAAGGTTATCACAATTAGATATCCACGACAAATAAGCTGGCGCCCTACGACCTGTAGCTCATGGCAGACTGTTTCGATATAAGCTAGCAAGAAATAGTCACGAAGCTAACAAGTGCTCTTGCCAAACGTGTTAACCAATGACGACCTAACTGTTTTCGTAGTTCACTGTGCTCTAATCTGAGCGAAATATACGAGCAATTTGTATTGTCCCCCTAATTTTTCATATCTAGTACAACACCAAAACGGAACTAAGCTTTATTACAAATTTTTTTAAAAAATAAAATAAGGACACTAGAGGCCTTTTATTCAGTCCCACTTTAACTAGCTATTCCACATGCTTCGAATACATAAATAAAATTACCAAAAAACACATAAATACAACAAATAACCAAAAATCTCGTTGTATCATGTGCTTTGAATTCATAACTAATCCACGACGTAACATACTAACACAACTTACAGCATATTTTAGAAAAATTAAACTCGTCATTTATTACGTCTTTCCGGCACTGGTCCATGCGACAATTGTCGCATGGACCAGTGCCGGAAAAAGCCGTATTTGGGTTGGGGCCTTCTCAGTCGGTAAGGTTCAGTGCCTATAAGATGTAAATTTACGCAAAGCAATTTGTGCACGTGACACTTAACCACTGCAAAAGGTTCAGCAGGGGTCGGCTACCCATAGCCAGCGTGCTAACTCCGGCTTGCAAGTCCGCCTTACCCGGATATGCATCCCGCTTTACTTGAAGAATAATTGCACTTAATAAAGTAGAAGTACTTCGAATGCACAAAAAACGTAACAATAAGCTTTCTTTATAATTTTAAGTGTATAATTTAATTGTAAGAAAGCTTGATCAGAATTCACTGTCCTCCGTACTCAATATTTAAGATTGTTTAGGATTTCACTTATGAGTCCCATTATGAGTTCACTTACTCATCGTCACCAACCATGCCGTGATGCAGCCCGCAGCCACCTTACACCCTTTCTTCCTCCCCGCGAGGTGTAAAAGGTTCCCGACCCCTGTTGGATCGTAATTTATGTGCACACCGTAGAGATCTTTTCAGGAAATTTATCTTAAGTCTGTTACAAGCGCCGCATTTTTTTTTTTTTTACTGAAACTCTATCTGGAAATTGTACCTGTAGGTTCACTTGAGCCACTTTAAAGTAACTTTTCGGCGAAAACAGGTTCGAATCTGACAGTTCTGCAATTATCAACTGAAAAGAATACAAGCTTCCAGGTTACTAATCCAGAACAAATCGACGAACTCAAACTCTGGTTTGTGCAATACACTAGTTAAATGTGTTCTAGTGTGAACGAGAGCCTTATCTTGTTTTTCCTGAAAACGTCTAAATTTCATTTGCTGGACAAAAATTTACTAAGAATATTTTTTTTTACAAAATAGACACGTTACACTATACGTTATGTACTGTGCTGAGCAAAAAGTTTACATCGCAAGCCACAGAGGTCAAATCATACCTCTTCAGGCTGATTAACCTTCATTAGGCGCAGAAGGAACTGCAGCGAAAAATCGTAACCGAGCGGTTCAAGCCCTCCATTACCTAATCTAGGTTAATCGGCCTCAAGAGGTTTAATAAGACCACTGCAATTTGCTATGTGCGTACACTACATTTGCTACGTCCACATGTAAAACTTTTTTTGCTCAGTGCAGTACACTACACGTTAGAGTACTTAGCTTTATTGTCAAAAGTTTATCGTGACATTCTGTGCAGTTTTCGTGGACTCGCATGGTTTACTTTGCAATTCTCCTATAATTCGGTTAGGTATTTCGTAGAATAAAACGGATTACAATTTCTTTTGATAGTGATTTTTTTTATTTTCTTGCTTTCTTTTTAAATTAGTGATAAAATCCAAAAGGTAATATAAAAATACTAAGAATGTTAGACTTTTTTGGTGAAAATAAATTTCCGAGGTCTTTCGAAAATATTCCTTAAAGTTTCCAGAAATATTCTCAAAAACTTCAGAGCACAGTTACTCCAAAACGGTTCCACAGAACTTCAGTGAATTTACACGAAAACTATTCTAGTTCTTAAAAAAAAAAAAAAAAAAAAAAAAAAAAAAAAAGTCATAAGATTTAGTGGGTCCGGTCGTGAAATATTCCGCAAGCCAGTATGCCTTCGGAGCCACAAATGGCAAAAATTTTGTTACAGTCCACTTTAGCCAAACAAAAGTTGTAAAAATGCAAAAGTCACTCTTAACCAGAACAAGGATTTAAAATAAATGCTGCCTCGTTTGTATGGGTTTTAGGCACAATTCCTATCTAGGGGAGTTACGTATATTACAGTAGGGCGTATAAGAGATAAGTGTCGCCAATAGACAATAACTTTTCTTTTAAGTGAGAACGTGACAAATAGATGTTCGTTCACTCTGATTAGTAGCATTTGTACCATGCTTAATAGCGACCAATTATTCTTAATCGATAAAATTTCTAGTTTTCTTGTTCCACAACTGACAGAAATATCTGTAAATAAAAGTGCACTGGTTATTACGGCCAAAGTAAAATCAGCGGAGGGTTCTAAAGGTAAATAAATACATCCAAATAGAAAATTGTGGCAAACTCACTTTTGGTGTTCTAATAAGTTCCATTTATAAGGTCTGGTTTCGCCTGCAAGCCAAGCTGAAAAATATTTCGGTTGTCTTAGATCCTCCAAAACAGTAACATCAATAAACAAAATAATCACAATGAATATTAGCCTAGTCCATCAGGCAACCTTCTTTCAACTTGCAGGTTAACCAGACTCGTTCCAGTTGCAGGGCTGCGCGGCATCTGGTAACGGCTAATTTCACTATTCTTGTAAAACTTCCGTTTCTAATAATGCTCACTAGATGGCTGTATAGAGGAGATAATTGTTGAAATGTCCCGTGGGATACTACAATAATAAATAAAATACAAATTTCGTCATTCAGTGAGAAAAGGTTGGTGTAAATCAGGTTGTCTATTAAATTCGATAAGTACTTCAATATTAGGATTTTTACAGAAAACTCAAGTAAACCGTGTAATAACCAATATCAGAAGTTGAATTGCATATTCTTTTCTGTTGTTGCACTTTGTTTTCACTTGTTTTTCATCGGACAATTAGGAAATGAACTCGTAAAAGCTTTATGTAAAAGATGAGTATATTATCAAACACAAAGTAAAAGAATATCACTTAATAAAAACCATTTTCGCAACGGTGTTAGGTGTAGTTGCCAATTTCAAATCGGGGTTGTCACAATCGAAATACTTCGTATACGTCATGCCATTTTTAATACGTTCCACTATGTTCCATATCCAACGTTGGGAATAAACTCGTACATTTGCCAAGATTTGTATGGCTATTATTTTGGGGCATGTTCTCGAAGCTGAGTGAAGCATTTTCTCACGTTCTCGCAACGCTAAACACAAGTTTTTTTCATATTTCAGTGTAAACCAGCTTACGTTGTGGAACTAAGTTGTATAGACATCGTAGTAAAATACAAAACTAAATCTAGCTCCAAATTCTTGGAGCTTATAAATAAATTCTAAGACACTAATCACTAGAATTTCTCTAGTTCAAGAAAAATCTCTGTTTAATATTTTTTTTTCGACAAGACGGACGGCATTATTAAGCAATCATTTCCAATTTGAGTTTTTCAAATGTAACATGGAACGGATAGCTAGCTGGCTAATACAAGCGTTTACCACAATCATATGACTAGCAACGAAATGTAAGCACCTGAAGAAATTATTACACAGACATGTGACGTAGGGGGGCAAAGTACAAAACGAGCTAACAAAATGACCCAGTATGAATGTCTCCTTCAATGTTACAAAATGACACACAATGTACTTTCACTTTGAGCTTTCCCTGAGCTGAAACCGGAACAACAATACTCATCTGACGAAGTAGATGGAAACACGTATTCTTTGTCTTGAAGGATAATGTCGGTACTTGGTCTGTCCCTAGTGTTGGTTACACGGGCTTTCGTGTCAACAGCTTTCCCGCGTTGACGCAAATGATCAGCCAACTCTTTCAACACTGGTGCAGCAGCGGTATTGAGTGAGACTGGAATGGTGCTAAATTTGTCATCTAGTTTGTTCGTCATAGGCGTTATGTATGCATGGCCATGCGAGCATAAGTGAATGAGACCGTGAAATTCCTGAAAACTTAAGTTAGGGACGCACGGACCATTTGCTCTAGAAGGCTGTTGGTTCTGCGAGACTTTAGCGTCGCATTGATTTTCATGGGGGTCCTCGTCTACTTTGATTTCATCGTCTAATTGAGGTAAAATGAAACCAACAGTGCGACTAACAGGTGCCTGCGAACACGCCGACTGCTTCGAAGCGTGCTGCTTTTTCAGTGGGGGTTTCTTGCGTTCCTCTTTCAATGCGACTGGAGTGACGCAACACGTTTTCGATTTGGCGCGACTACCAGCTTTTTCAACCGGTGACTCATTGCTGCAATTACCATCCCGAGGTTCGATGTTTTCAGAATAGCTTGAGCAGCCTCTTGTTGAGGCGCATGAGGCCGACATTGCAACTCTTTTGTGGAAATTAGGCAATTGTTTTGACGCGCTGTGTGATTTCCTGCCTTCTGGTGAAGTTTGCTCTAAGTGCTGTTCCATTTCCGCAAGGCTGCGACGCCTTTGTTCTGCTACGCCGAAGCCTAAATCACCCAAAAATACCGCGTTATTGCTCAATAACTTATGGAACCTTGAATAAAAGTCTATCACTACTTGGTTGCATGAGATGTGCCGGACTAGAAGAAAGAGACCCTACGTTAGATTTTTTAGCTACATCTTCCATGGTGACTGGTGAATAACCCCGGCTGATTGTAAAATCATGGTGAGCTGAGAGAGGGGCCATATTGAGCTTTTCGATTCTTATATGATCTTGTCGTCCACTCTTCCCTGTCAGCCAGTAAGTTTTCATGTTACCTGCACACCAAGATACTAGTACCTTAAGAAAAAACGTACAGCAGCATAGCAGTAGTGATACCTTTTCCCTTCACAGTAATCTCGCCACGATCAGAAACGCAATATTCAGGGCTAAGAAGTTGCTTAGTCGTTTCTGACACGTGAATCTTCATAGCTTCACTTGTGGATTCCATTCTTGAAGCTAAAATGAGGTGAGAACTAGAAAATTTATCACAGCTTAAAATGTCACGGCGTGGTCATTACCCGTATTAACGGAATCCCCGAAAAGGCAATAACGCGGCATCTTTAACCCCACAACACCGGCTACAACGGTTCCTGTGTGTAGTCCGACGCGAATTCTCAAATGCTGCCCTATAAAAACAGCGTAATATGCATGGAAGTATGGAATTGACGTAGATATATTAAACGAAATGTGACGTGATGCAATACCTGTTGAAGGGTCTTTAAGGTCTTTAATGGCATCTACCATATCCAGTGCCATATCGCACACTTTATCTGCGTGGAATTCGTCTTTAACC
This sequence comes from Triops longicaudatus, assembly GCA_022885665.1. Classification (NCBI taxonomy): domain Eukaryota; kingdom Metazoa; phylum Arthropoda; class Branchiopoda; order Notostraca; family Triopsidae; genus Triops; species Triops longicaudatus. The sequence goes on from JAGQDJ010000033.1 coordinate 691,950, forward strand.
GGTGCGCCTCCGACGACCATATATGCGTCACCGATTGTTTCCACCTTAAATTGAAAACTCTGTTTATTCAACCGTTTATATTTTCTGTTTTACCTTGTAAACGCCATTAATTTCTGTCAGACGGTCAAACAGCGAATACATGGCACTATGATTTACAGTACTGTTAAGAGCTTTGTTAAATAAAAGCGAACAGGTATTTACTTGAGCATAGAAACAACTTCCATCGGTGAAATACGACTACATATTTCGGTGAAAGTTACCACATCGGAAAAGAGGATTGTCACGGATTCAAAAACCTAGTTTACCGTAGTAAAAGTTCTACGCTTAAGTTAAAATTATCACTCTTTTGTTCGAACCTGGCAAGTGTCTATGGGGTTTTCTCCCTTGCGTAATCGATCGGCGACTAACTTAGGAATCATTTGATAAAGCAGTTCGTCCGTCCGACGCATCTCTTCATCCAGTTTTTTCATAGACTCTTCCAGTTTTTTGGATTTCTGCTGTTCTTGATCCAGTGCCAGCTTCAGTTCAACCGACTGTTGAGTACCTGCCATCATTAAATCCCTATGTATAGATTCGTTTATGTCGGACTATTATTATAAAGTAAAAAGATTTGTTAATAAAGTAATGTTTACCTCGAAAAGTCATGCATTGAAAGGTCATTGATGTACAGCCCTGTCGCAACCATGGCGTCCAAGTCAGGCATCACAGGTGTACCCAAGAAAATTATCATTTTCCAGTCTTCCATGTACATCATTTGGCCTGCAGTAATAAAAGAAACGCCGGTAATAATTGAGATTCATCATTAGGAAAGCAACCGTAAATATTTGCGCTCATGTATGTACAGTAAGTAATACGTTGCTATTTTGAATGAAGTTTCTGTTTTCTCCAAAAGTATTCCACGGCGAAGTTCAAATTCATTTGTCATGTAAGCTGTTTGCTTTCCACTAGACTTTCAAGTTGTTACAACTGAAGCGGGAATCCTTCACAATAACAGTTTCCAAATCAATATCGTGTTACAACTGTTTCAGGTTTTAAGATATTTTTCTTCGGTTCCTTGCGTAAAGGCAAACACAAACTTTGCTTAAAATGCATGTATGCGCCATACCTTTCAAGCGGATTTTTGTTTCTGTCATTTTGTCGTCGTCCAAACAGGCAAGATCGAATCTGTCTGTATCGTTGGCATCTCTCCGTGGAACGACGTGGTCCACAGCGACAAGCTCGAAGATATTGTTGATACGATTCAATATCTGCACGGGTAATTAACAGTAAGTTTGAAACAATATTTCCCAATTAGTGTTAACTATAGCATTTCATTCTACACGTAACTTTATAACAGTAAACCTCTCTATAACGAACATTGATTATAATGAATAATTGGCTATTTTGAGCGAGGTCCAAAGGTTGCGACGACACTAACAGCATTTAAGCCAACATTAGCTATTAAGAGTTTCAGCTACGAAGAAAAGATTTATTGTCCCTTTGAAGTCCAAGCCTTGGATGTTCATTATAGCGAGGTTTCGCTGCATTTGCATAAGGATAATTTTCTTATTTTTCTTACCGTGTGAAATTTGAATTCTATAAGTGGCCGAATGAGATCAAAGCACTCAAGTAGTTTTAGACCGGTCAACTGAGGCATGATCTGCATAAGGGCATTCCCTATGCTTCTTATGGTCATATCGGATCTAAATGGTGGAAATAGATACATAAAAAGGTAAAGACCTGAGGCATGCAGCGGTTCCAGAGAAAGGTTATGCCATAAAAAGTGCTTTTGTACCCAAAGACAATGCTGAAGGGAAAAATCTCGAGAAAAACTGATGATCTAATTGGCAAAGCTAAATCGTCCCGATAGGAGGCGTGACTCTCGACGAAGGCGCTATTGTCGAAGCGGAGTTGGAACGTCACGATGTTTGTGTCCATAACCACTTCTTCCTTGATGAGCTCGATTTCAACATCCGTGTTGTAGAACTGTTTTCCGACCTGAAAAGACACGATAAGTATTATCCACAACGAGCAGTAGCAAGAAAGGTACGTTCCCCTCACCTGCAACAAAAGGACAGAATCGAATATACTGTGACAGATAGAAAAGCAGCACTGATTACGTCGAGCACAAAAACTGTGTTTCCACACGGTGTAAATTTCCAGAAAAAAAAGTAAGAAGGAAAAAATATATACACGAACGAAAACTACGTAAAATTTCTGCCAACACAGATTTTAGACATAGATTTGTTGGTCACAAATTTGTTTGCTCGCGGATAGCCTTTTCTCATGGATTGCTAAAGTACTGTACTTACAAGACGGACATTCCCTTCGTCATTTCAAACCAAGTCAAAATTTTTGTCCGTGAAGTGCTACCATAGTCAAAGTCGTAAACTACTCACTAAAGTCACTGAACCAATTACTTTCACAATACAAGTATCCTCTACCATTCAGCAATAAGGAATACTAGGAAAAGAACAGGATACGAACTCACTTGTGCTATAAGGCCCATGGTGTAATAAACAAAGCCTCTACGCTTGGAGCGATAATGTAACGTCAGACCCGTACTGGACTCGTTTTCGCAGAAAAAAGAAGGCGCTCGCATCCTCGGGTACGAGAACTTGAGGTATTCGTGTAAATTGTCTAGACCTAAGAAAAATAGCAAGTTTTTAGAACCTAGTGTCTATCAAAACTTTCAGTTTAGTACTGTTTGAACATTATTATAACTGTAACTTAGAATTGTAGCCTGGTAGCGCTACGAAAATTCAAGAAAAATGGAAATCAATAATGGATTATTGCTATTTTGTCATTTCTACACAAATGACTTAAAAATAAACTATTCGTGTCACAACAAGTCGAATCATGCGAAGTTTTTAAAGTCATTTTCTCAAATGTGTCAAAACAGTTTTTCCAATGCCGTTAAAACTTCCTTTTTTACTTAAGGTTTGACGGAAACTGAACATGTTTCAGTAACGAAAACAAATCACCTGATATGTACGTTTCTCCTACACAAGGTTTTGTCACACAGAAAATAAAAAATAAAGTTAAAATATACGTATTTTTTCTCAGGCATCCCTAGCTAATGCAGATGTCAAGTTAACTCATGCTCACAGAAAAAAATTTAAAACCAGGTCGAAGACAATTACATCCAACTCAACTGACTGAGCATAAGTCAAGCAGACAAAGTGACTCAAATTTTGCTCAGCTACAACTACCCAAAGAAGGTTCATGCAGTAAAATCAGTAGGCCTCTTCGTATTCATATATTCAAAGGTAAATTTAAAAAATATTTTTAAATTGGGATTTACGAGGAAAACGTGTTTTTAATTCTGTAGTATTTTATTCACTGTATAATTGCAAATCGCGCTACAGATTGTTTAGGCTTTACAAGAATCAAGGATTTACCGAACGTCAGCATCGAAAATTATAACGAGTCTCATGAATATTCGATGCAGGCATCTTAACTTCATGTATTTTTTGCAGTAAATCTTACCATACCGTACACCGGTTATAGCGGACGATCAGCTTGTGAACAAGTCCACATATCCCGACGAAATTAAAAGCATTTTATCCAATACGGTCTATTACGTGCAATCAGCTGTTGTGGATAAAGTTTTCATCTCCCCCTGTGTGTACGGTGTAGCGAGATTTGACAGTATCTATTTTGAAGCGTATTAAATTCTAACAAACATCCGAAACGCAACAAGACACCCGCTTCGCCGTACGGAAGTCTTTGGCTCGTTAATCGTAGAATGAGCTCAAGTGTTGGATTTGTCTAGCGTTTTATGACTCAAAACACTTGTAAGAGATTTTCCTTCACTACTAATTGATTTAACCGGTAAATTTCTTTAAAATAAGGCTATTTTAACATGATGTAGGAAAAGTCATGTGTTCAAGCGGATACGTAAAAAAAATCAGTCTGCACTTGTACAACATTTCACGATATCCAACTTTGCGTTTCTGGTGACGTTCGAGGTGTCTTTTTGTACTGTAACGTACTATGTATACTAACAGAAAAAAATTCTGTATTTGACTAAATTTGTAGCGCACAGTTTCTGGGTTTTTCTTCGTCGCATGTATGAGATGATGAGACTTTAATTCCAGACAGACTAACAAAACCGTGTTATATGCATTCCTCTCGTTTCCAGGAGACCTTGTTCTGAAGAACACAGCGGCATATCTTTCGAAGGTAATTCACCGTAGTTTACGAACTACTAATCAAAACGTCACCATTCTTTACACAGGTGAAAGGTTGTATTCTAATAAAGTGCCTCGTAAGGAAGCAAAAAATACATTTCGGGCCTACTACAGCAAATCAACATTCAATGTAAAAGGACTGCAGGGCTGAAGTACTTACCATTAAGAAAATCCCGCATATGCCTCCCCAAGACCGAAAGAACTCTGTCATAACCGTACTGCCCGACGAACGTAACAAAACTTTGGCCCACTCTGTGCAGAAATTCTTTATCTGTGATATTTAAAACCTGGAAAGAGATAAAAATTACTATATATTAATTGCTTTTATGGAGTCATTGCATAGAATGTTAGCAATAGCTGGAAAAAAATCTAACAAGCTTGGTTCACATCGCTTCTCAATGGAGCAAAACGCTTAAACGAAATAAAATTCGCATCTTCTTTAAAATGTGAGCATACAAAAACCCGGTAATGTATTTCTGTCTCCTATGAATGATTTGCTTTCTATTAGTACGAACGGCACACATGGGAGCATCCGCTTTCATTTCAGCAAGAATTTTCGTAAAACGACACTTTCCACTTGTAGTGTAAGTTTACGAGAAATAAGGTCTTGTAACGAGAAGAAACCTCACTAAGATTTAGGTGTCACTACATTTACAGCACTACACTTAGGTGTCACTTTATGACGAAGCGTGGGGGAGTCGTGATCAGTTGTTTACCGTGGTTCTGAACATGCAAAAATCACACTAGCAAGTAGGCAGCCTTAATTATTTACCTGATACCATTAATGGTACCACTAAATGTTTATTTCTTCTCGACTTTCAAAAGACGTACGTCTTAATTGCAAATTCAGACGCCAGGCTTTGATGTTAGTTGAATTATGACCTATCCAGGGGCCCTGTTTTGCGTCTAAACGGGAATCCGGAGGCCCGACGGGCTGAATTCTATGGTTTCTTTGTGAACTGACTCGGAAATGAAAGGGACTACGACCCGACACGCTCTTAATTACGCTTTATAGCACAAACCGATACCAGAAATCACTCGAGTCGCTCAGCAGCAACCTCAAAAGAAACGAAATCAATCAAGACTCTTTTCTTCTAATCCCTTCCTTCGCGTTCGAAGAGAAAAAAAAGCACCCGAAAATGTCCCTCACTGGCTGGGCCTCTTCTAACGGAAAACAAATCAACGCAAGCTACCCAAAGGAATTATAGGAATCAGGTATGCACACATTGATCCAAATGAAGCGAAATTTTTACCTGTATGCCCTGTCGCACTAATCTGGGTATCGTGTTCTCCGGGTAAACTTGATGTGTGCTGAAACTAGGGTGTTCCACGCCCGCCGCCCGACGTACTTCTTCCCATTTTTCTTCGCCATACGTATCTTTAATAAACTCGGCCACGCTCTCCAAGAGTAAGCCATACATAATGCAAATCGGGGCTTCCTGAAGATAAGGTAAAATCTGTAAATTTGAAAGAAAAGAAATTAAAGTTGGGAAAACAAATAAAGCCAGCTTGCACTTGCTGATGCAGAAGGTTGTCCGACGGGAGATATTGCACTGCAATGAGCCTACATTTCAGATTGAGCTGCGAGGTAAGGATTTCTTAGCGTGAGTGAAACTCAAAGCTCCTACAGACATTTTCCCTGACAAATACTTTTGCAAAGTCTACGACACGAGCGAACCGTCCATGAACTTGCAAGTGAAAGTTGCTAAAACTGCGATCATCAAGTCTTGCATTTCTGTCCTCCTTTCTATGCATTATTAGGTAACTACTTTTGAATGAGGGGGAGAGATAAATATATTCGTGTTTAACAAGACGCTCATGCAATGAATTAACAGACTGCACCATGCCACGGAACAACCCAGAGTATCATAATAGGATCCAAGTGGAAGTTCTCGGCGACAAAACAATAACCACTTTGTAAGCCGATAAAAAAGAAAGAGCAAACGGTATCGTATGTCAGTTTGCTTAACAAAGGAATCAGCCACTCTAGCCAAGATCAATAAACGCGCCTCGTGAAGCAGGCTGTCACACAAGTGAGTTACTATTCGTAAGAATTTGAGTTGAGCAGTTATTCGTACGACGAGCCTTGGACAGCCGAGGCAGATTTACTATGCAGAGCATAGTTTACTGCCTCAGAATTTTGCGGCAGGGACGAATTTCACTATCAGTTTCAGTAACCCAAGGAAGCTGAAGAATACGTTTACACGCGTATACTGTGAATGTGATCTCGCAAATATACGCAGAAAAGTCTTTAGCTGGAAATGTAAGCGTGAATGTTTTCTATTTGATGACCAACGGTGCTTTAATTGGACTTTCGCTTTATTTCTGGGTGAATTATTTCACCATTTCTTAACAGCGGCACGATATAATATTCATACAATACGTTGGGAAGGGTATATTTGCGGGAAAATATTGTCACGAAAACAAAGCTATTTAAAACTGTGTGTGATTAAAATAAAACCGCATAAGAGGGCTACTAAGGTATAAAGACTGACGCTTCTTTGTGACCAGAGTGGATTTTTCTTACCAACTTGAGGCCAGTGATAAAAAGCAGAATGTCTTTTCACTTCGTAAGATACATGGCATAGGTCCAGCAAGTAGCGTTCACGGACACACAAAAGGGAGTATACCTTAAGTACTTCTCGTATAAATCTTATTTGAAGAAAAAGCATGGGTCAAGGAACAATGTAATTGCAGGAAAAATCGGTGCCGTAATAAACGTTAAATAGCTCTCAATTTTTTTTATTTTTTTTTTATTTATAATGTAGAAAAGTCTAAGTGTTTTTTGACATAGAAATACCATCGTGCCCGTTTACGTGTCCGGAATTCACATCCGAAGCAAATCAAAACAAGCAATGCCGTGGTGGAAGAGAGTGCTAGGACGCCTCCGCGCGGAATTCACTAAATTGCGACTTTCTTGTTGCTGTAACAATACGACGTCAGTGGAGAGATGAAATATTATTGAATGTACAAGAAATACTTTCACCTAGTACTTGAAAAAAAGCGTGTAAAGCATTTCAACTTTGCGCCTAACCAGCAAGTTAAGAAGCAAGGTTCGATGACCAACAGTAATATGAAAGCAGGGGGAAAATAACTTGCCTCACTAAACGATAAAAGGGGATAATAGTTACATGAACATATAAAGCACCACCCATGAATTTTATTTCTTCGGCATTACTTCTTTAATATAAAAGAAAAGGTTTATTTCCAACGAATTAAAGCAATGATCCGTGGGGACTCAAAGCATACACGATTGTTCTGCTTTTGTTCATAAGCGGGCAAAATGCCTAAACACTACGGCTCTCTACAATTGGGCGAAGGTCCAAACCGGCGGGGAAGGGAAGAATATCTGTCCAATCAAATCCTTATTCCGTCCGTCAATCAAGTAGTTTCTGCCATGAATTCCACATGTTTGATGGCGGACGTTTGAAAATATACACGTTAGACGTGTACAAATTCGGAAATAATTACAAGGACTTAAAACTTTGCTATAAAAGACAAATCTTCTTTTCAGGTTGGTTCTCAGATTAGATCATTGCCAAGCAGATAAGACTTGCACTGTGTAATTAACTTGTATACATTCTGTACGGATTCTACGTTTAAACCGAAACGTTCCATATCGGAAACGTGACAAACGTCAGATTCTTGAGTCAAGAGAGCGTAGACAATACATCATTACGCTCTTAATTGAGTACAGTCGCCACACCACTGAATGAATAGCAGTCTTTACGTTTACGTTCTATCTCTTACGTATAGTACAATTTCGTCATGTGGAATAAGTGAGTAAACTTTTACTTTGAAAACATACTCGTTCAGTAAATACTGAATTTCCTTTGAAAAGTTTTCAGCTGCGCTAAAATCCGAGGAATGAATGGGTAAAACTGTTTATAACGTAATACTGTGGAGAAGGTGCAGTAAAAGCACATTTTGATGTAATATAGCTCGGAGTGAGCACTCAACAACTGTAATGCTCCTTATGTATACGACTTGAGCTTTTAGTGGGTCATGCGTGCAATAAAGTGCGAAAAATATGTACTAAACAACTTTCTTTTCCAAATACGCAGTTTCAGAAGGCTTTACGACTTCTGGCGACCGGTTTATAACGCAGTGCAGGCTAATTCAAGCAGAAGCATCCAAAACGGTTAAATAAGAATACCTCAATCCAAAGAAAAATACCAGACCCGCTTACAGGACAAATCCTAGCGCACCACTTCAGTTAAATATAAACCACGTACGAGAGAACCCAGCCTAAGAGCGCCGTGTCGGACTCGGAAGAATTTCCAGATCCTGGGCTTATCATATGTGAACTAATCGTTGTTTTTTCGGTGAACATTAGCTAAACTGACGCCAAAATAATCTCAACCGAAGCCACCTTTACAAAAAGCTGTTGAGTTTCGATGTTGAATACCTTCTTCTACCTTTTACGCCCAGCGGCCTGCATGAGGATTGACCCTCAGGTTATAATGTGTTACTCGGCTGGGTTATGTTACTACACGTTAGATGGGAGAAGGTTAATATATCCAAACTAGGTTACTTCAATGTTTCTATTGTCAGAAGCTATCCAAGGCATTTTTCGAAAACTGAGTAAACGTAGCTTATATACATGGTAAACTAATCTCGTTACCTTATCAAAGTTCAAAATATGACGTTGAAGACATGACTTGAATTTATCACCCTAATTCCAACTCAGTACTACATAATCATTCATCACACTGATCTTGCATTAAGCATTAGTCAATGTTGCTGTGTGGCTTGCGGGAGAGAGTGGCACTCTGATAAGCGATTTTGAATAACCAAAAAAATGGCTGGGAAATCATCGAAAAGATAAAGCATGCTCTTGCGTAAGCTTCCGCAAACACAGCAAATACTGTAATTATTTACCCTGTATCTCTCCTGAAAATTATAAATTTGATATATCGACTACTCAACCCATCTAATGTACTGTAGTAGCGGTTTCATAATACCGCAGAACTGGATTACTCTAACCTGACCTGCAATACGCGAAGTAATCACACAGATTGACGGTTAAGGCTAAACCGTCACATTAGCTCAGCAAGTGCTCAAGGCAAGCATAGAAACCAATACTGTGCGATCACTCTTACATGGGATTAGAATGGTAATATATGGAATTTATTGTGACCGCAAGATGTTAACAAACGCATCACATAGCAGAGTACACTACATGGAGTCATGGCTGCTGTCACGTAGGCTAAGGCTGAGAAGGAGCTCGCAAACAACGGCTTCTGGGACGGAAAAAATAAAATGACACTAAACTAATCTTAATTTTCATTGAATAGTCCTCATTGCTTCGACTTGAAGCTTTGTTTTAATTATAGCGACTCTCCGGTCCGTAGAAAGTCTACAAACGACTTGACAAGTCTTCCCTATCCGCGGCCTTGTACGTGCTTCATCGCTTGAAATATTATAATTATGTATCAACCTCGTCGTAATTGGCAATTGTAAGCATAGATATGTATTAGGACAATTAAATTTCTCAAGAAATAGTTGCATGTTCTACGGAATCTTTGATGGTGGATAACGTAAGAAAAAATTGACCTGGATAATTCAGAATCGATAGAACAACGTTAAAAAGCAATGCTAACGCTATGATAAATATTAATAATTCAGAGCAGAATAGGAAAAGCAACTTTGCACGACTTTGCAGTTTCTAGTTGATTTGCTTCCACAAAGATTTTTCTCCCTCGACGCACTGTGAAGATGTGATATTCAACAGCTAGTTAGTCAAATAATCCAGCTACCGTAACATTTCTGAAACACAGTTTAATTAACTCTATTTTTTCCGTCTTCTATGTGACAAAACTCCGCGAGCGGAAAGGGGAACAAGCTACTTGAAAATTTCTTTCTTTTCTCTCCCTCGCTCTTATTTTCAAGAGAGAGGCATCGATTTTGGCACTACGATCTGTAGAAGAAAAGACAAGCGGAAAGTCTGCGAAGGAAATATCTTCGAATATCAAAATGCTTCGACAAAGTAGAAAATAAAACACACCACATATAGAAGTCCATTCACAGGACCAAGCATAAAAAATTGAAAGCCTCTTCTATTATTGGTCAGTTATTGTTCGTGGGCAACGACTTCCTCTCACTCCCTTCTCAATTGAATGCACCGATGTACGATATTTATACCATAGCATAATTGAAATACAAAATAATGGAATGTCTTAATTTGGCTAGTAAAAAGAAATCAAATTGCCACTACGATCGCTAGCAAGTACATCCAAAAATATCGCAATTGGATGACAATTAAGGCTTACTCGTCGAACCTCTACTGTAAACAAGAACGGAACCTCGTACGCAGCGCAGCACTAGGCAATAAGCTTGTTGCGCCTAATCAATTGCGATGTGGGGAGCAATGGGAGAATACATGAATAAGGAAAAAAGCAAAACACTTACACACGTCAGATAATGTCCACAAGTTTCTGCGACTGTATTTTATAAGTCCACTTTGTTTGTCATCACAATTCTCATAAGCACCGATGTAATGTTAAGGGATTTTCTAATGCGAAAATAGCAGAAGAATTTCAATTCACTAATATGGAGTCATCACTTCCGCGAACAGTATCACCAATCGTGCTCGGTGCTATTTAAATCATTAGAGTCCGCGTTGGGTGAGTACGCTTACGAGACTGAGGGATATAAAGATTCTTTGCGCCTTCAAATACTGCTATAGTAAGCCTAGGATGCTAGATGCTGGATTCTGGATGCTTTCCACACCAGTGGCACGCATCGACGTACAGACATAAAAAGGGGGCGCATGAAAAGGCACACCGCACATCCAAGGCGAAAACAATAAGCCAGGAAACTACTGCCCGCTGTTTGGCTTCGCTACCGTGCGTTTCGTCAGATCTTTTGTACGTCATGACTTATATTTAAAGACAATAAGACGACCATAATTGGGAGACAGCAGTTACCAGTGGTGCAGGGGGCTTCACAACGATGATGTTCTTCTCTCTGACTAGTCATTAATAAGGACAAAAGCCATGATTTGGGGTTAGCTCGACTTGTGACTTTTTATGAGCCAAGCAAAAAACTTTGTGTCTCACTAGCTTGTTCCTCTGTTGCTACCAACGAGCACGCAACATTCTTCGGCTAATTAGTGCACTCCTATTCTACTGAGTACTGGGCAACCGGGTTTGTCGTTCAGGACCCAAACAGACAGCTTTTACTTTTAATTACATCTTTTTCCTCTTGTTGCCATGTATTCCTGTCTGCAAGGGCAAACGAAGAGGTTCATTCATCATAACTCTCCCAAATAATGCGCTCAATTTCTGGAGCTTGACTTACGAATCTTCCCCTACGGTCCTGTCATTCAAGTCATGTAGTGTAATCCGAGGAAAACAGATATTGAGTCAGACGTTCGTGAGACGCCTTTCGTGTTTTCGGGTTCAAGCAATTCAAATTCTCCCACGACTAATGGACTTAGGTCATTAACGGGAAGTTTCCTACAAAACGAACTCATTTAGGAACACGCGAAGACGAACACATTCAAGTAATCAATCCGATTGCTTTTAGCAATAGCCTTTCAAAGAGTTATTTTCTGTATTCCTCTTAGAGAGGGTCCTGACTATCCTGATTGCTCTTTTTTTGCACTACCATAAAGAGCATAAAATTCCTTTTCTCTGGTTTTCCTCGATTCGTACAAGAAAACGGGAAGCTGTAGGAAAATGACCCCAATTAACGTTGTCTACTGCGTGTTGTTGGTAATTAGCCGTTGACCTAGGACTTCAGTAGAACATATGCTTACATGAACCTGTCCCAAGTAGCACACTTACGTTTTCGAAACGAGTTATGTTCGTTTAAATATAAACGCGATACCTCTATGGATTACGCTTATTAAACGTCTTATAAACGATCTATTTCCCTCTGCAAACATTCATTCAGGTACATCTAATATATCTCTTTATTTGGGACGTCAAACATACAGGAACTTTTTCCCACTGTAACGTATTTTTTTACATATTTTAAATTTTTTACTTTTTATTCATTTGATTCCTTGTACGTACGTACAACAACATATAATATACGTTTATTTAGCGTGTTCTAACGGGGTATAGCGAAAGAGTTGATACGTGTCTATAGTGGAACTATAAAATTATGTCTTAGAAAATACGTCTAAAGCCCACAGTCCGAACGTCTAATGTACGTACAGTAAACAAAAAAAAAATGAGAAAACAAATTAATCAAAGGACAATGCATTCAACAAACAAACTACAAAGAACTCCCATAGTAAAGACAACGATTTAAAAAAAAATTCGACACACCTCGAGTAATAAAAGCAAAGATATAAGAATCAACAGTTGAAACAAATCGAACAGTAAATTTAGTCTCATATCTTTGCTTAAGCAAGGATATGAACGATGGATATTCTAACCCCGCCCCCTCGTAGAATTGTTCAGGCAGGCCGAACAGAGCAGTTTCATGACTGATACCTCCAAAATTAACTATCACCCAACACAAAATAGATCGAACTGAACGTTTTGCGCAATTCTCGTTCTGAAAAATTTTTCGGTTGAACTCAAAACTTGAGAGCTAATGTGGATCAACGTTCGAAAAGTTGACTACACCGCACTAACAATGTCATATAAGCGACTATTGTAAATCTAGTGTAGTGCGTGTGCCGACAGCAGAACTTCAGTTGTATTTTGACCACAATAATTGTACTAGTGCACTAGTTAGAAATGACATGGCATACGTTCGTAGTATATATAAATAAGTTTTGAGCTTTAAACGAAAGCAGTAGAGATAGAGTCGCGAGAAAAGGTAATAATAGTATTTATTATTCCGACAGTTCCATGACAGGGGTTGAAGAACATGAAGTTCGACTGTGCATATTTCCCTGTGAATTTTTCTATCTTTGATCATGTTTCTGTGTTCTTTTCTGGGGAAATGAATGAAAAATTCAATTTCAATGCTGCTTTGAACAAGTGGTGATGTGTCCCTTAGCTAGTTAAGATGGAGTCGCTATGCAGACTTGCACAAAATACCCAGGTTTATGACTTCGGACACTCTTTCAAAACTAATGGGATACATCCAAGTAGCATGAGTACGTCTATAAGACATCTGTAGAATAGCTCGATGTTAATAGAATCTAAGATGTACGGTTATTTAAAAGAAGGTTAGGCTTTCGTGTTCACTAGCGTTTGAATCTCACGAGCGCTACGCCACTGGTTTGCAGCCAATCAGTGTAACGGGATGCAAAAGCGATTGTCATCTTAAATGCTATATTCTTAATTGAAATTTAGTTTGTCACTCACAAATCTACATATCCGTTTATATATTTCGAAGAATTCAATATATTTTTATAAACTCACAATATTCGTCATGTACTTTCCGTTTACTGACGATAAAATTTCGTGTCGCGAAAATCGTTGTTGGTTAGATAAGTTCGAAGCGTTAAAAGCGGGACAAATGTAGGAAATAAATATGCGAGTTGGAGCAATAGAAATAAAGGTAAGATATACATGCCTCAGAAAACACTGATTTTGAGTGAAAACATTTTTCCACTGAGCTAATATTCGTTATCTTGTGGATCGGCTGTTGTGACCTGTAATATAATCGAAGAAAATGAAAGAGCATGTAACTGAATGAGATTGAAAGTTTTTAAAGTCTTCAAAGCTTATATGAAAAACGTGTATTTAACAAGAAATACAAGAATTACACTCATCCTCTGTCAAGGAGGAGCGCAGTCTCACTAGCACAGTCCGTTTCAAAGCGCGAACTCCATTGACGTCATGGTTCAACGCCATCTGCGGTCCCCGCCACGAGATGGCCTAACCTTCTTTTAAATAACCTTGTATAAAACGTTTCAGGTATATCTAAAATACGTTGAAGACATGTGTGCTACTAGGCAGTGCCGGATTAAGTGGTCGGGGGGCCTGGGGCAAAATTTTGGCGGCTATTAGGACATAGTTAATTGCTAGGAATATTACTATGAGTCTACAATGCTCGTCATGAAATTGTGTACTTGCCTCTGCACTCAAATAATCAAACACAAGTTGATAATCGTACTTAATAATAAAACGGGAATCACTGGAAAAAAAATTAATGGGACAAATTGTTTACGTAAGACTCAACAGAAAAACCCAAAGCAACACATCATGCCATCTTGTGGAGGCTCCCGAGGCAGCCTGCACGCTGTTTTGGCACGCTTTCCTCAGTAAGAAACCTACATGTTTTTTTTATTACTTACTTTAAATGATGAATTGCTGAATAGAAACTGTGTGACATAGGCTAGATTAATAGAAAAACTATTCAAGGAATCAAAATTGTATTTTAATTGGTGCTAACAGTAACTCAAAAAAGAGAAGTTCTGTAGAAATGTTCTAAAAAAATCGTGTAGAAATGTCTGCCTTTTGTTGAGCTATCCCATGCAACGAATCTAATCCATTTTCGGATGAAGTGTGTTGTACGAAACTATTTTCTCCTGCATCAGTATGGGAATCGTTCTAATCCATTTTCGAATCCGTCTCAGAAACCATAATTATTCGTTCGAGAATTCGAAAATAGCTGAATAAACATCGAAATATGTTAATTAAATTTTAAGAGCTTGTATTCCAATACGTGCATTGATACCCCATTTACTCGGTAGACCGGCTCCTCCGCGTAAATAGAGACGCGTAAAATGAGCCATGTTTTCACATGTGTACGATAGTGATACGTTCCGCGCTCTCAGAAAGTTTATTCTTATTGAGTTACAACAAACTGCAAATACATTTAATTTACTTGTACGTATATGTTAAGTCGCTACATCGGTATCCACTCGAGCGAATCTGTTGTAGTGCTTCTTTACTCCGCTTTTTGGAGCAACAATATTTATCCTAATGTTTAAAGAAAGCAAAAGTCTGGGATTCAAGCTAAGGCGCCGCGCTTGCTTTGTAGCAAAGATTTACCAAATTTCCGACCACGTAAAAGTGAGACCGCGTAAAACGAGAGCGCGTAAATGTGGTTCACTGTATTTGTATTCGTGTTCCGGTTTTATTAGAAAACTCAGTGGAAATTTTTTCTGTTATGTCTTTCCAAGATCCACATTCGTAACGACCTCCTAACTCTCTCTTAAATGACTGCCTCATCAGTTCCATGTTTTCTCATTTAAACCTAAAGCTTGAAACCTAAGCTAATGCAACCTTTTTTACTTCGCTACTCGTTGATTTGGAACAGTGAATAAACTCTTTAACACTCCATTTGACTTGTGAGCGTTGGGGATTAACTGTACGACCAATACTTCGAATATTTGGAGTGCTCAGCCCACATTGAACAGCAAAGTAGAATTGTTTAATTCACGAGTTTCTTCACTGAATGACTTCTTAATGATGACTTGCTCAGTGATTAGATTACTGGTCTGATCTTGCAACTGACCAACTTCTTGAATATAAACATTTTTATGATTCATCGTTCGAGGTATTTCTGTCCCGATGCGCGTTCAGTGCATCAAACGTGCTTTATATGGAGCTTTGTTGCACGGTGAATAACTGCAAAACTTTTTTTAAATACAAATGTATATGTATATTTTTTTATACAACCAGAATGGGTGACAAAAATGATCACAGAGATTTTAACCGTAAGACCCAATAACACAAAACAAAAACAAAGCCTTTTGACACAAAAGCAAAGCCAATGTGAGACACTGCTGCGCTTTTGCGAAACGGCCGCGGTCTTTGTCAGTGCTCATTTTTTTCTCTCGGATTAATGCATAACTACTTTGCTTGCCAGACTGATTCCTTGATCCCTCTCTTTTCTTTGACCTTAAATGCTTTGCCAACAAATGACAGCGACTATAGTCAGCATGTTTGTTGGCAAAGATTGCTCAAGCCATAAGTAAATAAGAAAACAGCACACCAAAGGACACTCATTCTGTTTTGCTTGACTTGTAAAACACGGACAACTTTTCCAAATGGGAGGGTTTCAGGTATTTTTGTGTTCACTGGCAATCGTACCAGCACACAGTGGTGCCCTGTTTACCGAACCTAATTCGTTACGGGACGTTGATTGTTGCACAAGTCGCTATTCCTGATAAATTTCTGGACGATTTTTTCACCGATCTAAAGTAAAGCAACCTCTCCATTTCATTTCTATATACTTTTGGATTAATGAAGAAACTTACTCATTATATATTCCCTTTGTCGCGTGACATTACAAAATTAACTTTTGATTTGACAAGTCAGTCAGAATCGTCAACTTGTTCAGTTCAGATTAAATCGTAAGCTCTAACAATTTGAAAAGAAATGAAGTTCACAATTTTTCACTCAGTCGCAAGAAATCTATTCTGCTCCTTCACTGACGAACAGCTGTAGTATACCTGTGGTTCGTTGTCCGAGACCTAGTTCAAAAGTACAAGGCCTTCATTGTACGGTGTAGTACTGAATATAGCCTACTATAAAACATCTTTTACCGTATAACCCCGCCGCAGTGCCCTTCTTTGATTGGCCAAACTATAGAATTAGTGTACTAGCATATACTTCAAAAGTCGCCTTTCGGACATGATTCAGTGGAGTTTACTATCAAGAGGTAGCAGGATAACATATGCTAAGTTATTCAGTATGAGTGTATTATGTGTCTTATCTTTAAAGAAAGACAAAAAAGTTCTACAAGATAGTTTCTACTCGCACTAATAATGTGACTTGTCGAGTTTTAAATTCGTATACAATTTCGTAGACGCATGCGGAGTGTCATTTGGCATTTCGCTCTTATTAGTAGACTTCATGGGCTACCGAAAGGAAGTGTTCAACCAAACGGATGTTTTTGAATTAGTGAAAAAAAACATCCTTGTGCCCAGTGGCGCAGCCAGGGGGTAGGCCCGGCAGGCCCAGGCCTACCCCGAAATCCTTAAAAAAAAATTCTTGACTCCTCCTTTTCGCAATTGTAGCAGGTCTTACATTGATGCACATGAATTCATGAATGTCTTGTTGCGTGGGCCGGTGAGCTAATCTACTCTATTCCAATATTTGCGTAAAAATTTAGTTGAATTGAGGCAAATTGAGGGGCGTTTGAGTGTACAGGCCTACCCCGAAACAAATTCCTAGCTGCGCCTCTGCTTGTGCCCCTAGCAGTAATAATGCTCCCATTCACAGGTAGGCTATACTGCCAAACCAAATCGAGGTCCAATCGATGCGCTGTAGGATCACTTCCAATGCAAGTTGTCAATGTACTTTCTCAGCGATATATCGTGGATTTTTTATCCATGCAATTTCTTGTAGGCACAATAAGCAAATATTCCACTTTTCGTATAAATTATGTCTACGACTCCTAAATGTACCACAGCTTCAAACCCATTTCTGTGTGAAATATTTCGAAACACACAGCACGGTGCGATGAATAGTTCATTTCTTTCCCACCTGTGTTCCTGTCCTCTCGCGATAGTGTAATGAATTTTACAAAATTTCTCCAAGAATAGTTGCTAGCAGAGTCGGAAGCAGAGGCAGAATTGTTGTAAATGAGCTTCCTTTTCTTTTGTGAGTTGTCATAACTTTGTGCGGGTTTTAATTGTTAACTAATGTCAGAAAGACTTGGATAGATTAAGTTCTCAATGTAAAGAAGTGTTTCCTCTCTCTAAAATAGTGGGAAATTTCTATCCTCCAAACAAAGTGATGTGCGTTTTGTATGAGGCTTGAAACTTCGAACGTGTGGACAGCTTTCATGGTCTTTGCAAGTTTTGAGTCGTAAAATGTCGCTTTATTGCTTTCTACAAAAATTAGACACGCTTAAGACACTGTTCCTATGGTGCTACGGACGACCTGGAGGGAGACAAATGGACAATCAAGAAAGGGAAGATTCGGCATTTTTCCATAGAGACGTGACACTTCTTGTCAAGAAAGGCATGTAAGGAAAGTAACGTGAGTGAAATGCGGTGTTGAAACCACGTATGACTGCTAGTCTAGAGAGATAGAGATAGACAGGCGTATGTGCATGCGTGCGCCGCTTCGAAGAAATACTTCGTTCCCAAGGTAGTAGTAGCTTCATATTGTCGTATCTTACTCAATATATTTGTGATTCCCGAGGCAGGCAGTATGTAGTTTAGCTATCACTATCAAGCCGTTTTGGTACCCTTTTATTGCACGACGCCAGATACTGCACGTAAGTTACTTTTATTTCACTCCCGTAAGGAGTTCCACAAGCGTTGCACATCCGATCATCAGCAGAAGCCAATATATAAACTACTCCACATGGTGTATAGTCAATCCCTGATTCCGCTCATCCCTGGTCCAAGACTTAGCGTTTGTGATCTGTTTGTGCTTATCACCCTCATCATATGGATCAAGTTACTGTCGTTCGGAACTCCATGTGCGTACGTCGGATCAGAGGAAGCGCGACAAAACACTCTGTAACCTTACAATGGGAACATGAAAACGTTTGACAACCTAAGATAAGCTCCGAGCGACAATATAGGGAAAGATGGCTGTACTTGGCTTTTGTTGCTGCTGGGTTTCAATTCATAAGGGGAGTTTTGCCAGCGCAGTTTATACCATGGTAAGTGCAATGCTGTTGACTATTAATGTAAATCGCGTTGTAATACTCAGTATCTACATTGTCTTTTAAGTCCCCTGGGGGCGTTGAAAATGCTTCTGATTTCAAAAAGCTGTTTTAAATATTTAATACCGTGTGAGATCTAGAAGCTTACAACTAAGTTAGAAGCTTCGCTTACGTCAAGTGTTTCTTTTTCTACACACGTTTTTGTGTGTGTAGAAAAGAAAAAGAAGACTCCACCCTTTTTATGTCTATATATTCTTCCGTGACCGTACAAAAGGCACGTCAGCAGCTGTCTGTGCACTGTCGTCGACCTGCTCGACTGGCTGTTTTGTTCTAATTTAGCAACGCCCAACTTCTGTCTATCTTTGCAGCAAAAAGCTGGGACAATTTTCTCTTAAGGAGCGGATTTTTGCACGCAAACTACCTACTACAAAGTTCATTAACCACATTTACTTATGCACAGCCTACCTCATTGTTTTCGAATGTGTTTGCAGATATACTTTGGACTAGTAACGACAGTAATTGTAGTCTACAGTGGCACCAGTGAACACTCCGTAGATTCTGACTCAGACGCCCTTTTCTCCTCATTAGGAGCTGGACCTGAGGGTAAGAATAACTGTCTTCGCTATAGACATAAATCACTTCCGAGAGAAATCGGAACAACATGTAAGCTTCTCTTTTCCAGTAGAGCAGAAAGATTCAAATAAGGTTTTATCAACCCTAATAATATCTTCAAGATATCCCACTGTAGGCCTAGGTTTTAGTTTATTTGTCCTTTTTATGGAAAATACATCGATGAGAAATGCTTAAACTGTGTTCGTGTGTTCTCTGACTAGTAATTCTGGCAATCAATATTACCGTAGCAGTGTTTGCAGGACTGGGAATACTAACGTGTTTCCTGTTGCTCTATGGCTTAGCTAAAGTATGTTTCTGAATTGAGCATTAAATTTGGAGCTAATTTGCCTCACTACTTCCACGTGCAGAGAAAACCGAGTTTGCTTGTTCCGTGGATGGCAGTCGTCTTTGTAATGACGCTGTTTGACTTAAGCTACGTCTTCTATTTGATGTCTATGGTAAAGAGTCGATATTTCTGCAATCTTCGTCTACTTAAACCTTGAAAACGAAGGCTAAAATGTTCTTATTTCTTGTGCGAAGGCATCCTTTAATCCAATAACAGCACTGGTGTTTTTTGCGGATTTTGTTCTCATCTTTCTCAACGTGAGTTGTTATTTTTTTTTTCGAATAAGGGCTCTCGACATCAATAAATGTTGCTTTTTTACTTACATGGAAGCAGG
Source organism: Triops longicaudatus (assembly GCA_022885665.1). Lineage (NCBI taxonomy): Eukaryota > Metazoa > Arthropoda > Branchiopoda > Notostraca > Triopsidae > Triops > Triops longicaudatus. The sequence goes on from JAGQDJ010000033.1 coordinate 711,898, forward strand.
GCTATGCTTGGCTCTGCGTCGTATCCCAATATCAGAACTACGTGTCGGACAAAAATGATGAAGTCCATCCATCCAATCTTGTAAGCTGAGTCCAGAAATCCATCCAAACCTTCGGAAGCAGCATGAGTAAAAAACACCTGTTATTTCTGTGTAGGTGACCGAAAGCTCTGAAAAAGAGGCTATCGACATGGCCAATTTTGATGACCTCGCATCCGTAGAGAAGATCGAGGCCCTTCCAAGGCCCTCTTTAATTGGCATCCGGAAAAATGGCCGACGAACTGTGTCGTTTGTCACCACTGTACTATGCGAGTGTGACGTCATTGCTCAAAAGCCCGTAGCTCGGAAAGAGTCTTCAGTACAAGCCGATATTAACGTAATTTCTTCTGGTCTTCGTTCTACAAGCTTGTCTGCTGAGCTGGAAGGTCCTGTCGGCAACAGTAAGAAAACTCGATATAACAAACTTGCTTTATGTAAAGAAAGTATTTGTCGCCAAGGTTACAACAATTTCATTCGTTCATTTCAACATTGGGCCCCGTCGTGCCCCAACAATTCTGAACTCAACGAAAATAGAGACGGTAGTCTGACGAGCAACGACGATGCATTGCAGAGTTCACCTTCTTTCTTTGACAAAGGGCACACCGATATTCTACAAAAGCATGCAAGTACGTAGCGTCGTTTGTGATTCACCAGCCATCATAGTCGACTTACAACCATCACATAGTATTTCTTTCCTTGAAAATGTATGTGCCCATAGCGACGTGTTCACTTCACTGCCTTCATATTAACCCAAATTAGAGAGTAAAGAAGTAACGAGACGTAGAAAGAACGAGAAAAAGACCAGTATTTCGCTATATCCAAGTGTTCAAACAAATACGAATTGTACGAAAAATGGCAATTTTTTGCTTCCTCTGGAACCCTTGGGCAATAAGCTGGTAATAATTCCGTCAAAAAGTATTTTTCCCGTCCCTCCTCACCACTTTCTTGCAACCGCCTGTGCACTCAGGCGCTGTGTTTGATGGCCTGAACAAGCTGCACGTTTCGAAAGTCGATTTTCTTGCGTATTTTATTCACATCTTTCTTTGACCCAAAAGACCTTTCAATTTTCTGCAAATATGCTTGTGTGATTTTTAAGGGTTTTGTACCGTACATGTTCCAAAACACCAACATGCTCGTTTAAAATAAAAGAAAGGTAAAAAACGAGAAGTTTAATGGGTTAGGTTCTGCTGGTTCTGCTGCCTTGCATTACTGGAAATCCATATATCGGGACTGTCTGTAGTCCATTTGCAAGTCAAATAGATGTCATTTTCACCGTGGCATTATTACTGCCATTAGCGTTTAATTAGTGTTGTTGTCAACATTCCTAGATCTGACATGTACACTCAGTGCGACTCCATCTACTTCGGCCACTTCGGTAACTTCACCAGCATCAGAAAACATTACCATCCGATCCGAGGATACTTGGCTATCCTCCCTATCTTTAGCTCGGTCCGCTTCTACGAATGGGCGTGTGCTTAACTTGTGCCAGAGATCTGGTGTGTCCCCATGATTAGAAAAGTGAAACCTTGGCATTCACGTGTTATTAATTGAACGTAATATAAACCCCCCGAACGCTGTTTCCTGTTCTTGGAGTATATTGTACATAAAAAAATATCCTTTACGAACCTTAAAAAGAGAGCCAATAAACCAGTATTAAAAAAATGAGGCGAGAATACCGTCTAAGTTGGAAAGAGATGTGCTTTTTCTTATTACTGTAATTTTGAGAACTTGTAAGGAAGCTCACTCCACATTCAAAACTAAAAGGCAAGTACAAAAAAGCTGAGGCATATTTTTGCAAACATCTCAATCTCGATACAGACAACTATCCTCTAAATAAACCCCTTGGACGGTCAATTAGTATCACTTACAATCAACAAGGCAGGCTAGTCATTCAAATCGATGACTATATACAAGATGAAGAAGCACATAATATCAAACAAGATATCACCCAAGGATTTTGGTATAATCAACGATCCGACACCAAGCAACCCCAAAAACTGCATTAAATGAGAAATAATACCAAGGGCAATCTTTAAGGACACTACCGATTTTTCTTAAATATAAATCTGCAAAAGTGTTTTTTCTTTATTTCCTTCACATTTCGCCGGTACGACAAGTTGAAGCTGCGACTAAAGAATTATGTCACTTGGAGGCGTTGAAAGGTATTCACCATATCAAGCACCTTTGACTGTCTAGGAACTACCGTTCTGCTAACCTGGGGAAATCAAAAGAATTCATGAATTACTACACTGACTTTACTTTACAAAATATTCCTTTTATCTCCTGTACCTCTTCGGTTGGTTCCATAAGATGGGAAGCGGAAAGGTCATTAGCAAGTCTTAACTGTAGACGAGAAATTCTGGGTTTGGCGGTGCTTTTCTTCAATGCCGGTTCGCACGGCTGTGTACCACTAGCAGGATGTATCGCAACACCATCCGAAACGCACATACTTGAGATAGTTCCAACTGGTGTTGGCCCTGTCAACTCGCTCTCTTCGCTCTGCCGTGCAGTTTGTCCGCGTCTTGCCGACCTTATTATAGGCTCGCAAGTAATACTGGTTGGACTCGGATTACTTTCCACGGAAGGGGCGTCAATAATCACAATAGTATCTTGAATGTCGAGCTTGACAGCTGGTTGCGAGTCTGGGCTGCTGATTTTCTCCACACGTGACTTCACAGATAAAGACATTGGGTGTGCTCCATTTCCGCTCAGCTCTTGTTTAAGCAAATGCATAGGATTCGAATGTCCTGATATGTCGACGTTCGAGTTCGGCCGATCAGCGAGTCTGGAAACATTTGTTTTGGGTGAGGTAGGACGCAGCCAAGGACTTGGGGTAAACTTGGGCGATTGGGCGCTCCCTTCCACCGTTGTCATGGGTTTAGCTTCATCTCCAGAGGTAACGCTCTGCCTGGAGTGTATTGAGTGTTCTCTGAATGTCATACTTGTCTGGGCAATGGATGGCTTCACTGAAGCCCCGAGTTTTTCTTTCGTCCTAGCCACTTCTACAGGGTGGTTAGCCGGCTGACTGGTCGTGGCAACGGTCGCTTCATCAGACTCGGTTTCTTTCATTTTCAAAGACCTCCGTGCGAATACTTTCAATAACTCGGACTCTTCATTTCTGCCAGGTAATTGCGGAGATAGGGGCTGCGCAAACTGCGCGTCGTTCCCTCGCCTCAGCACGACTTCAACCCCAGGGTCCGCTTCTATGATTTCCACAACTTTTTCTGACATGAAATCCGATTCGATTCCAGAGTGGTCAGAAAGCCAAGGTTTCGATCCGACCTCACTGTTAGGGGGTTGCCATTCATCAAACGAGTGACTGCGCGCTGCCAACAGTGATTTTGCCTCTGTCGAGTCTTCGCTTCTGATAATAACATTGTGGGTTTCACGAATGGTCGCATCCATCATTGCAGCTTTTTTCGTAGGTGACTGTAGCGGAGAAGTTGCTGTGGTAGCAACAAAGCTGTAATTTGGCGTGCTTAGGGAACGTATATAAAATCCAGGTGGATTCCGCACGTTAACTGACAAGGCAAACATCGGTTTTTCATTATTGACAGTAGTGTTGGTAGCGGACACCGGCACTGACCAGGAAGCTTTTAAGGGTAGCATTTCTTTAGACGAACTGCCCTTCTTGGCTAGAGGCGTTTTCTCGGTGTCCAAAATAACATTAGTCGGGTTTCTGACCTCAATTTTCTGGAGTTGAACGCGAAGGAACTCGGCGCTCTCAGGAGCAACTGCCGAGGATGAGTGCCGGGTAACAACCGAGGCAGTGGCAGGAGGAGGATATGAGTTGATGCGGGTATTTTGTTCACCGGTGTTGCTTACACCACTCGCAGACGCATTGCTCGGTTTCCCCACACCAGCTGGAAGCTGGTTGGGTTTTGAAATCACACGAAACCTGACTTGGGGAGGGGAGGCTGAAAGTTTCCTGTTGGTTTCGCCACATATTTCGTTTTCCCTAGCCTCTGTTTTTCTGCTTTGTTGTTCCTCAATCATCGAAGCGTGGCAGAAAGTAGGTGAGGGGCTGGAGGAGAATTTTTCTGTCTCGAAGCCGTTCAAACTAAGGCATTCAGACGACCTGTGCCCTGATAGCCCCAGACTGGACTTGTCCAGACTCTCCCGGCTGGTGGCCACGGCGGAACTCGCGGGAGTCAAAGGTTCCAAGTCCGTCTCGGAGATGTTTAACGAGCTCGAATCCGTGCTCAAGCTCTCAGCTGAGCGTTTGGTGCTGTCATCCGAAAAGCGAAACTGCTCGGGAGATCGGTTTAAAGAAGGCTGTAAACTATCAATAGCCTTTTTCAGGCCTTCATTGGACCATTTTAACGTCTCTAATGATCGCTGGATCTCCGACGAACTGGCTGACGAACGAGCGCTATTGCGGTCCTCATAAGGGGGGCTTTTCTTGAGAATGAAATCTTTATGGATGTCTACGGGGAGACTGGTTAGATTGTCTTCCTCGTTATCACCAGCTTGCATTTCTTCTTGGCGGAAACTTTGAGCCCTACGGGCCGCGCTACTTCGCGCCAACTCTAAGGAAGTTCTTTTTGTCTTGTAACTATCGGCAAATTGCAGCTCGTCGGTTTCGTCATCTGATATTTCCAACTCGTTGCCAATTCGGGCTACCCGACGTTGATATGGTGATAATCCCGCAATGTTCAACTTGGGGCGCGTGGGCTCAACTTGCCAATCATGAGCTTTGGGACCCAACTCGGGATCTAAAAGTGACATGTGGTCGGCTGCTTTGTTGTGCGAGGCCTGGAGAGAGGATCGATCCAACTGCCGGTTTTTTATCTGTAATGGAGCACCAAATGTAGGTGGGATACTTGACATTTCACTTGCTCCGGCCCTTCCTTTCAAGACTGAAATCCTCACTTCAGCCGATTGTAGATTTTCCACAGGTTTGGCAAAACGACCCGACTCGGTCCTTAATAACATATCCGGGGTGATTACAAGCGACTCGTAGCCTTTGTCTTCCCCGCTGGAAGACAAAGCAGTGTCTTGATCCAATTCGGTTGGAAGAGTATCAGATGTCTTTTTCTCGGTGTCACCGTTTGACGTCGCGACCGCTATTCCAGGGAGAAAAAGTTGTGCTTTGTCCTCGTTCAAGTTTTGGGTAGGAGTCTGTGCCTCGCTTTTCTTTTTCCGACTACTTCTCCTGGATCCAAACAAACGCGAAAAAAAGGCGGGCACGGGCGGGGAATTGTCGGTTAAATAATCGCTTACAGGCACAACAACATCGCCAGCAGACGTCGTCGGCGAGTTGGTGATTTGGCTCTCTTTAAGTCTCTTCTTCTCTTCTTTACTTCGCTTAATTTTACGCAACTCCTTCCTCTTCACGTCTGAGTTTCTTGGCGTGTGGGAATGGCTGCTGCTGTTGTCGTCTTTTTCCGTGGGACTCAAGCTGCTGGTAGAACTTGCTTCGGCCGATTTATTTTTTTCCTTATTACGATGCAAACGCCAAAAGGCTCCGCTCCCATCGCGTGAAGACTTACGGTCAGCATTGGACTTGCTCCGGGCAAGTTTAGCTGTTGTTGTTTCAGAGCCTGCTGAAGCTGAGCTCTCGGTGGTAGTACTATACTTGTCCACCGCTCGTGATAACGACAAAGATCGCACTTTTGACTCCTTCATTGCTGGGGAGACCTTCGACGAGGACTTAATTTGCTCCGCTACCACAGGAATGGGATTATTGACAGACGGGCCCAACAACGACGGATCTGGAGATAAAAGACGATGCGTTACGTAAGCAAGCTCTCCAAACCTCAAGGGGTACATACTTGATTCCGCAACAAGTGGATTGGGTGGTCGTTCCGCAGTGACATACTCCATGTCTTCAGGGGTTGAAGGCAAATTTGCCAGCTGGTTTTAATGGAAGAATAATTAGCGTGAAATCTGGAACAGAGTATTACTGAACGCACCTGCTGCAATCGTGTTCTGGACGCCGCCCTTGTTTTCTTTGGCCGAATGGCCATTTTGTGCCGTGCTGCACTGTGACTAAGGGGGAAAGCTGCGGAATCTGGGCCCATTTCTTCGGCTGCAACAAACGACACCAACAAAAGAGACCAAAGTTGTACTTAACTCACAACGTTTTCGTAATAGCGCAAATGGAGGGGAAAACACTTGTTTTTGTTTATCTTATTCTGCGTGTTTATTTTTTTACTTTCTTTAAAAATAGATTAAAAACTAACAAAATTATCTGAAAATTTGACATAAAGCTTCTACGTTAGTTCCTAATAATAATTAACTTCCTAGGAACGGTAAAATAGCCCTCTTTATCCGAAGTGTGGTATTTCTAAACTTCGGCATCAAACGCCTCCAATGTAATTATATAGTATAAATAGTATGGTATACTTCGACCTCTTCCGTAATAACAAGATGTTTCCTTAAAACCAGGTTTCGTTAGACCGAGACTTATCGGTGTGGTAGAATATGGCTATAATGAAGCCAAATTAAAAGGAATTTTTGGATACTGACAAAACAGGCGACGAAGTCCCGGTCTACTATAAAACATCCGATACAGTGAAACTCTGGATTTACCGAAAAATTTCCCTATCTTACTTAAGATTCATTACAGCAAGCTTTTACTTCATTCCTATGTTGTGTTTTAGGATTATGGCTTACCATTTTCTTCGGTCGGTCGGACGTTTTTGGCACTTCCACGGTTGGGCACCGTATCACTGATGGCCAAAACATCCTAAAAATGTCCAGAAACGTATGAATACACGGAAATGGAAGTGTTGATTTTGACACAGCATTTTATAAACACTATAGAGTAACTATGCTTGATTCTAAACAGATGAGACAAGGAAAACTGACGTCTAGGCCCTACGAAAATGCTACATAAAGCAAGGTAGTGACAAGGAAATATTGCTTTTGTCGTTTCTAAAACGGAGTCAGCTGTGCGACACTTGTAAAGCACTTTGCTGCACTTGATTTTTCTCTGCACTTTTGTTTCGGCATCAGAAACTGAAGATTGACGATGTCACGGTACAAAGATTTATACGGAAATGACGCCAGCTGACGTTTTATGAAATAGCGGATCAGACGCAACAAGTAGCCACGAAGCTTCCAAAAAGTCAATATTCCGCATATGTCTAACACTACACTAAGAAGTCGAGGAATATGGCCATAAATGAAGACTATTCCTAGATATAAATCCGAGTTTGACTCAAGGTTCTATAATTCCTAAGGGGAAAACAACGACGATTCTGAAACAGGCCTCAATAGATTCGAAACAGTCATTTCTCGTGCCTGTACCGCATCAAATTCAGTTTCCTTTGCCTAGCGAGCAGTTACCTTAGGAAGTTATTGCCCTGCAACACGAAAGACAGCAGAGCATGAAGCGTGCATTACGTTACTTACCTGCCCAAAAATCTTTTAATTTCGCTCACGTTGAACGACATAATCTAAAGCACGATACAAGCCCCTTTTTTAGAGAAAAGACTAGCATATCCGGAGACCAAAAATTTACTGTCTGCTTTTTATTTCCTCTGTGGGGCGTTTCACGACTCAAGTAGAACATGGTCTACAGGCTAGATAAAAATACATAAATATATAATCTAAATCTAAATATATATATATATATA